>JBAGKK010505275.1:0-14437 GCA_037177015.1 Euceroptres primus | reverse complement strand
AAAAAGTGAAGACGTAAAAGATAAGTATAATGTTGATGTGAATAAATAATATAAATAATTTGAGAATTGTAGAAGGGCATTAGTGACGACCCTTAAGGCCCCTTAGGGTTTTATGACGCCCTCGATCCTTCCTCGAATCGAAAGGTCGATCCCCCTAATACAGCTGCTCCAAATCTCAGTGCCGTTTAGGTGCCAAAATCAGCACAAACAGGCACTGAAACCGCACTAGCATGGCGGCTCAGTGCCGTTCGCCAGTGCAGTTTCAGTGCGGTTTCATCGGCAGGGTTGAAAATACAGGCTTTATTTAAATACAGAAATCTTTCTGTTTTGTTGGAAACTCACGCACTAAAGCGCTATGGATTTTTTCCCTATCTACTGATGGGTGGTTTCCCCTACCAAATTTCAAACAATTTCAACAACAATTGGCCAACTTACGACGATTTATATTAGGGATGTAAGCCATGAAACGTTTCATTGAAACTTTGAAACTTTTCACGTGAATATTGAAACGTTTCATGACCAAAGTTTCATGTGTTTCATGAAACATTGAGGAACCAATGGGAAACTTCTATTTACGCATGCGTAAATCAGTTGAACGACAGGTCAGGTTAGTTTGTTCGGACGCCGATACAAACAAAGAATTACGAAAATACGAAAACAAACGACAATTTGTGGACATGTGAATCATTCGAATTTTATCTTCGTTAAGTTTACGTGGAAATATAAAAAAACAGCTAAAAGTGATACGAAAAAGGCATATTGTACATAAAAGTTTCACAAAATCTGTTATTGAATGGAGCAAAAACAAACCTGTTGTCAAAGCAACGTTGTCCACAATATTGTAGACATGTGAATCATGCGAATTTTATTTTTGTTAAGTTTCACGTGGAAATATAAAAAACTGCTAAAAATGGTACGAAAAAGGCTTATCGTACATAAAAGTTTTACAAAATCTGTTGCTGAATGGAGCAAAAACAAGCCTGTTGTCAAAGCATCGTTAATTTATTGCAAGTGGAACAATGTGATTAAAAAAAATTAAAACCATTATAAACCGCAAATTATTTTTCAAATAGTTAATTATTTAGTTTAAACGAAAATTAAATAAAAATATTTATTTATTAATAAGTTAAGTAATTAATATTTGATAATATACACTCATCCCTAGATTATGGGCCCCTAGATTATGGGCCACCTTCATGGTCGTTCACACTTCACTGATTCTGTCCCTCGCCCCTGAGCGTCCCGCGACGGCGCCATCGCTCGGGCAGTCAGGGGCGCCAGACGTTTTTTACATCACGACTCTCTGCGCATTTACTTTTATACGTTCAGAGACTATATACGCGGTCCTGAATGTTGACCTAAGACTGCTCGCTCGTCGCTTTAAATCCGGTTTAAACTGGAGTTTAATAGCATTAGATTTTGGACCGTCTACCCCCGAGCCTGGCCCATAATCTAGGGATGAGTGTATACCCAAAATATTTTTTTAAAATACATGCGGTTTGAATTTTCCCGCCGCCATATTTGAAACATTGAAAAGTTTCATGAGACCTCCAATGTTTCATGAAACTTTTCAGTGGACCAAAGTTTCATGAAATTTGACATCCCTAATTCATATTTTAAAAACTAATTGAATTTAGGGTAAAATTTGTTTAGTTTTTAATTTTTATTATTGAGAATAATCATCAAACGAAAAAACGGCAAATAGATCAAAGTTCCTTCTCATTATTCTCTTCAAGGCTATATTTTTTTAAAAATTAAATTTTCGACTTTTAAAATTTTCATAAACTCATTGCCAGACGTTTGGACAATACTTTTAAGCGTATTCGAGCGCTGGACGAGTTGTTCGATGCGGGGCCTCAATTTTGATTCTAAACTTTGCCATAGAGCCACAATAAAACAAAACCTCTAAATTTTCTGTGATTTTTCTCTCCGTGTCTAAATCTTAATAGTAACTACGGAATTTTATATTATCTTAATTAAGTATTTGACTTATATTTCGAATACTTTCAGCTGTTAAAAATAGTACATCATCAATCATATCATGAATATACATTATACAGATGTCACTAAATACATTTTTGGAGTTTTTCCTGAATATTTGTTACTGCCTCGTGTACTTTAATCAAAACTTTTGCGTTGCAATGCATTGCATCACTCAATATTCTAGGTTTTATGGTAGCCGCTTCAATCTCGTAAGTTTGCATTTTATCCACGACACCCTTGAGAGAAGCTTCAAGTTCAGTAACTCTTAGAGAAATGCATTCGACCTCTGGTTTGTCAGTGTTTGCTGAACAAGTATTTCTCAGCATATCCAAATCCTTCTGGATGCCCATACTCATCTGCTAAATAATTATTGACAATCAGAACAAGGAAGGCAAAATTTTATTATTAATAATAAACTTTCTTATTTGGCTCAAAATTTCTCAGGAATATCAGAAGTTGTTCGAGAGTCTTTGGATTTTTATCCAAATTTGGTGAAACTTTAGTGTTAGGTTAGAGAAGTTTCTGTGCCAAATGGTTTTCAAAATTTTTCTAAAATTGCGAGAGCTACAGGGCTTTAAATTTTGAGTCAAACGCACCCCTACGATTTTAGTTGAATACAAATATAAAAAAAGATTGAAAAAGTTTTTCAAAAAATTTCTTAATTTTGAATTCAATTTCTCGGTCAAACACATTCTTACGATTTTAATTAAATACAATATTTGTATTTAATTAAAATCGTAGGGGTGTGTTTGACCGAAAAATTAAATTCAAAATTAAGAAAACTATTTTTCCCGTCAAATTTTAGAAAAATTTTTTCAATTTTTATTTCGTTTCAAAACATTCATAAATTCTATGTTATCCCTGAAAAAATAAACAAAATTGGTCTAACCGTCTTGGAGACATTGCGTTTTGAAAAAAGTCGAGCCTCAAAATTTAACTCATAGAATTTTGAAAATTTTTGAAAACGATTTGGCACAGAAACTGTCCTCACCTAACACTAATGTTTCGCCAATTTGCATAAAAATCCAAATACCCTCAACCAAACTCTGATATTCCTGAGAAATTTTGACCCATTTATTTATTTAAAGTTTAAAGAGCTTCTATAGGTCCATACTAATAAAGCACATTAAAAAATAAAAATGCTTTTAGAGTCAAATTCGGTATAGAAACAGATCGGGCGACAAAACCATTCGACTTCAGTTTAGTCCGTGAATCCCGAATAAAAGAAGAATCAAAATAGAATGATTGTAGATGAAAACAGAATCCAATCTGGTATCATAATTCAACATGAAGTTGGTCAGATATCGTGTAGAATAACCGAAGATCATATTAGAACGCCCAAAAAAGCATACCGGATTGAAAGGAAAGTCTAGTTTTTACTGTGAGATCAATTAAAATAATAGGAATTTGCTAGCCAGTATTTTGTTCCACTACTGATAAAAGTACAGACATATACTATTTAAGTAATTTGTTAAATAATTCTAATTATTTTAAAGAGAAGACCTTATGAGCATCTTGAATTTTTTTTCGAACTGATCGACCAATCGCCGTGGAATTCTGTTCACACTCATCAAGAATAAAAGCGACTCCATTGATTACTTCACTCAATTTCTTTTTTTCAGAAGCAATGCAATCCTTATTTTCCTTTGTTTCTGCTTTTCTATTTAGAATCTAAACAAAACAAAAGTTGTCCATTTTCACCAGCAGGTTTGAAAAATTAAATTTACTTGTTTTTCATATAATGTATATCTATTAATTGGAATAAAAGTATACAAATATAATGTTACTGTATTTATACTCACATCAATAAGAACAAATGTAGCGTAATATGATTCACCTAAGGAATCTGTTGATGCATCTTTTAAATTGCTTACCAACACTATCATCAAACTGAAAAATTGATGTTCATAATCAACAATTTGTTGTACAGCCTCGTCCGCGATTGCCTTGAATTCAGTAACGGCATCACTTTTAGCCTGTTATGACATAACAAATTCATGTGCAGGATTTAAATAAATATATTATAAATAAAAAATTAATAAATATACAAATATATAAATATAATAAATATACATATTTAATAGTTTATTCTTTCTTCAGATGATTTTGTTCTCTTTTCATAAAATCAATGTCGTTGACTCATTTTTGCATTGCAGTTAAAATAATTTGTTGGATTCTGTTACAAAATATTTCTGCAATAGCTAACTCGAACATCTTCTAGAAAATTTCTAGAAACAATAATTCAGATGAACTTGTTGATGAAAATAGAAGTAATTCCAACGAATCAAGTGATGCAATTATCAAGATTATAATGAAGACGAATTTTTTTGGAAATGAAGATAATAATTAAGAAGAAACTGAAGAAAATGAAGAAAATCGAACATTTGATTATGAATTTCTAAATATGTTTGTTGTTAAAAACAGTTAAGATTAGAATGGACTTATCGTTTGAGTGTCTAGATCGATGGTCTGATGATCTGATTTCATACGATTTCATACTTTCATATGATTCTCTAACCATATATTTTTATGAAACAGATTTTATAATACTCTATAAATCTGTGTTAGAATTTTTGTACTAATAAAATAATGGGAAATTGTTACGAATTACTTTAGTAAACATTTCCACTAATTTTTAGTAGAAAACTATTAATTCACATAGTATATAATTATAATTAAATAATTAACTAAATAGTGAATAAATACATTTTTCAATACATTATTTTAGTAAATAAATTAATTCACATAGAAAGTGAATTTACTAAGTGAATTAGTAGTTTTCTACTAAAAATTAGTAAAAATGCTTATTAAAGTAATTGGTAAACGATTTCGCACTATATCATTAGTAGAAAACTACTAATTCAGATTTAGAGAATAGTTATTTCCCAATTACATAAAATGATTTATATAAATTAATATGACTGAAACAAATTAAGCAATTATAAAATTCATACATTTTTTCTTAGAGAACTTACGTAAAGGACGCAGAAAGTAGATAGAATATAAAATGTTGCAAACTTCATATTTCTTGTTATTATTCGGACAGTGGTATGCCACAAACTGAAATACGCGACGATCGTGGAGCTTTCCTATATTCTATTTTATCTGTTCATTCTGATTGTCTCATCTTCGTTGATTCCTCTCTATATGAATTAGTCGTTTTCTGCTAAAGAAATAATGCTGAATCGTTTACCAATTGCTTTAGTAAGTATTTCTACTAATTTTCAGTAGAAAACTGCTAATTCACTTAGTAAGTCTTTCTAACATCAATTATTAGGCCTTACTAAGTGAATTTGTATTTTTCTACTAATTCACAATAATTACTAGTTGAAAACTACGAATTCAATCAGTAAGGAATAAGTGATAACTTATACTGTATTATTAGTAATAACTTACTACGCGAATTAGTAATTTTCTACTAAAATTTAGTAGAAATGCTTACGAAAGCAATTGGTAAAAGAATTAGACACTACTTAATTAGTAGAAAATTAATAATTAGTATTTTTCTACTACGAATTAGTAGTTTTTTACTAATTCAAAATAGTTAATAGTAGAAAACTACTAATTCGCTTTGTAAGGCTTACTAAATAAATTAGTTAGCCTTCCTAAGTAAATTAGTAGCTTTCTAGCTTTTCTACTAAAATTTAATACTATCTAATTAATAGAAAATTACTAATTAGTAGTTTTATACTAATTCACAATAATTAATAAACTACGAATTTGCTTAGTAAGCCTTACTAAATGCATAAATACACATAACATAATAACATAACACTACCACAATAATTATATTGTGCCCGAAAAATGCCTCAAACATGGAAAATAACAATTTTATGAAAAATTCATGCTAAAAATGCGAATTTTTAAATTTTTTCAACATGAATTATGTTTAATCAATATTTTAATGTATTTTTGAACTAATTTTAAATTGTTTAAACAATTGTTGTTTGTTAAAAAAATTGTATTTTCCCTATAAATCAGGATAAGTTAGTATTTTCTGGTATTAATGGCACAGTAAGTAAATGTTGATAATAATATTTTTTGTTAACGACTTTTTCAATTGTTTAAACAAATCTCATTTGTTTAAATTTTTACGCAAAAAATCATGAAAGGTTAGTATTTTCTGGAATAAATGTCACACTGAATGAGTGTTGGGATTATTATTTTTGTGTAAGACATCTTTCAATTGTTTAAACAATTTTTATTTGTTTAAAATTTTTTCGAAAAAGTCATGGAAAGTTAGTATTTTCTGGAATTAATGACATACTTAATGAATATTAGGAGTAATATTTTTTGTTCCAGGCATTTTCCAATTGTTTAAACAATTGCTGATCATTCACTTTTAACTTTTCATGGGAAAAGTGAAGAAAATTCTAGTTTTTTCTAATCTCTTACACAATGTTGCTTATTATTAAGTATTTTCTTCTTTCTGAACTTACACTTCAATTATTTAAACGATAATCTTTTGTCTAAACTATTTTTTTTAGCAAGTCATGAACAGTTATTTTTATCTTGTAAACATCATGTAGAAGAAACTGCCTGAAACAAAAATTATTACTTTTCTTCTTAATACAATTTAACTGCCTCATTAAGTCTACAAAAAAATGACTGTCCATAATTTGCTGAAAAAAAAAGTTTAAATAAATGATTATTGTCTAAACAATTGAAGTATAAATTCTGAAAGAAGAAAATACTTAAAAGTAAACGACATTGTGTAAGAGATTAGATAAAACTAGATTTCTCTTCACCTTTGTTAGTTAAAGTTAAAGTTAAAAGTGAATGATTAGTAATTGTTTAAACAATTTTAAAATATCTGAAACAAAAAATATTACTTCTAACACTCATTAAGTATGTCATTAATTCCAGAAAACACTAACTTTCCATGAGTTTTTGCGAAAAAAATTTAAGCAAATGAAAATTGTTTAAACAATTTAAAATGTCTTAAACAAAAAATATTATTATCGACATTCACTTACTGTATCATTAATCCCAGAAAATATTAATCATTAATCCTGATTTATAGGGAAAATACAATTTTTTTATCAAACGACAATTGTTTAAGCAATTTAAAATTAGTTAAGAAATATATAAAATTTCGTCACTTATCGATTAAAAATAATTCACGTTGAAAAAATTCAAAAATTCGCATTTTTAGCATGAATTTTACATAAAACTGCTATTTTCCATTTTTTGGGGCATTTTTCGAGGTTGGGGTGGTCCAAATTAAAGGTTATTTGATGGAAATTATTCACTGATCATTCCTTCAGAAGCGACTAACCTTTAATTTACAGAAACTTAATAACAAGTATTTGTCTTTGCTATCTTTTCAAAAAATGAGGTTTCCTTATGCAAAATTCTATGTTACTTTCAAAGGCCTAGGGGCACGGGTTAATATTGAAAAAATAGAAAAATAAAAATACGCAATTTATTTTTTCGAAAACTGCATTAAATGGGGGGGGGTCGCGCTCCTCTATCAAAAAAAAATTTTTGGATCGCCCTAATGTAATATGTAATGACCCCCAATATACATATAATATGTATAAGCAATATTGTTTCGCATTCAAAAAAAAATTCTGGTTAAATTAACCTCAGTATGCTCTTACTATTTTGTCTAATTAAAGAAACCAGAATTCTGGTTATTTCAGACATTTTTTGAGTGTGTGGCTACGTTTTTCCAATTTTTTTTGTAATTAGTTTCCTACATCCTTAAAATTCTGAAATAAAAGAATTCCCTCATGGTTCGCTGTCACAAATCATGGAACGAGTTATTGCAAATTAATGCGGAATTTGTATGCTGAAAGTCTGATATCTTTCAGGCAAATATTTTTATTAAAATGCGGAAATCGCGTGAGTTCTGCATGTTATCAAAAATTCAAGATTATGTGCATGTTTAGATCTGAATACTAATAAACTTAACAGTTACATAAATTTTTTCTAGAAGAAAAACTGTTGCATAATACGATAATAATTCTACTTTTATTTTTTATATTATTGGTAAAATAATAATGTCATACTTTAAGAATAGAATTTATAAATAATTTTGATCAATATTTCTATAAATATAGAGTTTTACTACAAATAGAATATTCTGGCATTATGCTAATTATTTGTAGAACAAAGCTGCTTATATTTTCGTTTAATTAGCTGTTGTTTATCAAAGCATGGAGATTGAAAATCCTCAATCATGTCAAATTCATATCTTTATTATCAATATTAAATTAAATATATGACAAAAATAGAGTCAATAAATATTTAAAAACTTTTTATAGGTGATAATAATGAAGATCAATTAAAATATTAGGAAATTGGTAGCCAATTTGTTTGATTCATTACTGATAAAAGTACATACACTAAATAATAATTTGCTAAATAATTCTAAATGTATTAAGTTTACCCTTTTTTATATGTATTATTTTTATATTATTAACTTTAACAACAAAATTAATATTCATACTGTCATTATACTAATTATTTTGGGATCAAAGCTGTCTATACTCCATGTAATTATAATTAGTTGTTGTCTATATAAAGCGTACAGAGATTTATGTAACTATCAAGATTATCCATACCGGTTAAATAATGGCGTGATACTATCACTTATTTAATAATCAAAATGGCATTTTGAGAAAATATAATATTGTACCCAGAACAAGTATCAATTATTCTTGTGTCTCTTAAAAATTCGAATTTCAAAAGACTTTCATAAACATAAAACTATGAAAAAGACCAAATTTCTGTAGATTTTTAGCATTAAAAAATTCTTAACTGAATTTATGAAACAAAAATACAATTCTAGTTACCTATATTATTATTCTTTTATTTCAGGCCTCCCAGTTCTCATCATGTCCTAAAAGATTGGATATGAGTAAAGGTGGCCTTTGCAGAATTCCAGACAGTGTTGTGGCTTTTCCTGCTATTGAGGAGCTTATGTTAGGCCAAAATCAGTTGTTGAATTCCAATAGCAATTTAAATTTGCTTCAGAGGTTGGTAATATTAGATAATGTTATAAATAATAAGTTAAATTTTGATAAATTTTCATTTGAAACAATATTTATTTTGCTTTATTTAATTTGATTTATAATTTAAAACTAATATTTATAATTCTATTGCAAAGGTTTCCAAAACTTCGAGCTGTCTATCTGGAAAGTAATAATCTGCAGAAAATTCCATGGGAGCTACTAGAGCTACATAATTTATGTATTCTCAACCTTTCGGACAACAAAATTGAAAAAGTGCCTCCAGAAATTTGTGAACTAGTAAAGTAAGTATGCTTTTTAAATTTGTATTAAAAAAATTATACAAAAGCAAAGCCACACAGCTTGTAAAACTCTACCTACTCAGTTTAACAAGTTTAAAATTTTTGAGCACTCCAAGTAACATGATAATTTCATTATGTTGCACACATCACACATACACACGACTAACAAAATGTGTCATAAAGTTAATAGGTATGATTCTAACATTAATTTTTCATAAATAATCATTTCTATGCAATAAAATTTGTTTACATATTGGATTGAATATTCGTGCTGAATTCGTTTCAGAATATTCTGCAAACCATAATGTTAACAAAAATAAAATTTATTTTTGTTCAGGAAATAGATTAGGGCAATTTAAAACCGTCATTGAGCTGTTTTTGCCAGTTTTTCATTGTGGGTGGAGCCCCATTTCGTTATAAAACGACCAACCCTCTGAAAGATAAGTGTAGGATATAAGTTATGGGCATTAAATGTACTAATAATTCAGAATAATTTATCTTTAAAAAATGATTTTCATTTCCAATGTGAAATAATGAATCAATATGTAGTACAAAAAGACAATATTTTTTAAATATTTTTTTGCAATTTTAATTTTAATAATGTTAAAGTTTTTAATTGTGTAAATTATTCGAGCGATTTTATAAAAAATTTATAGGTGCAATAATTTCTTCTTATTATATCATACAATTTCATTTAAACGGATGATATTACTGCTCTGAAGAGAAGTTTGCAATTCAAAGTCCACCTCATATCGTATAAACGCGGGTAACACAGCTCTATTGGGTATAATTCAACACAAGTTATATTCCTGAATTACTATGACATCATGGAGCCATAGCTAGGAGCAAGACGTCTATAAATTTTATGTTGTTCATTATTATCAAATATAATGGAGAAATAGAACCTTTCTTCTAACAACAAAAAATGAAGACAATTAATTTATATGATACAGAATAACAAATATTTTGTAGGATCATTCATACAAATAAAACATGATAACAAGATTTTTTACAAAATTGTCTTAATCATTAGATTAAATTGATAAATAAAATAAAAAATTTTCCTTCTTTCGAGGATTAATTGCAATTATAGCCATACGTGATGATCGATTAACAGTGATACTATCGAGTAAGTACGCGTAAAGTCAAGTAATTACAGAAGTGATTACAAGAGTTTCGAAAACTACTTTCCAGCTGGAAATGACGATACCGACCAAGTCTCGAAGGAGGAACTACGGTGGGGGAACACCGATATAGCTATATTCCTCTTTTACCTCGTTTCTGCCAATCTCTACATGCGAGAGTTTTAAACATATGGTGTATTAAAAATTCACGTGAAATCCTTCTAGCACTAAAAGCTCGAAGAAACTTTCTGCTCATCATCTTTTGATTCTTTGCGTCTGATTAAAAATCCTTTGAAATAATTATTCAAAATTTATTAATTATGGGATAAATAAAGGAATAAGGAAAATTCAAAATTGCATAGTTGTAGTTTCATAAAAAAAGCCGTAGCCGAATAAGTATGGTTAGGCTGCCCCCGCTTGGATTTGGTTCATATTTGAGAGGTAAGTTTCTACCATTATAAGACTAATTTACTCCTTTAAAAAAAATTTTTACAAAAGTTCAGGGTGTGCAAAAAACTAGAAACTCGAAGTTCGAATGAGTCGAGTCGAGTCGAGCTGAGCTCGATCCGGTTCGAGTCGAGTCGAGCCGAATCGAGTTCGAGCTTTCCGAAAAGCTCGAAATTTTTCGAGTACTCGAATGTCTTCGAGAATTCGAAACTTTCGAGTAGTCGAACAGTTTCGATCTGCTCGAAAGTTTCGAGTAGCTCGAAAATTTTAGTTGTCCAAAACTTTCATTTTTTAATTTTGACCACAAACTGATCAAATTCTTTTTATTTTTAAAAAATTTTCGTTATTTTGTATAAAAAATTTCGTATTTTTGAATTTCGATCTTAAATTCGCTTTTAGTATTCTGAAATTTTCGAGACCTCGAGACTTTCGAGTAGCTCGAAACTGATCAAGTACTCGAATTTTTCGGGAACCCGAAACTTTCGAGTAGCTCGAAACTGTTCGAGTATTTGAAACTTTCGAGTATTCGGAACCAAACATCCGTTTTTTAAAGAAACTAATTGTTATTTTTTTATTTGTTAGACAAAATGAAAAAAATTGTTTTTCTTTAGACGAACACCGTTTTTTAACTAAAATATTTGTGTTCAATCAAAAATGCCTTATATCAGTAACGAAAGTATCTAAAAACATTGTCCAGTGATAGTTTAGAAGTTTCAAAATTCATTGCATTTATTCTAAATAAATAAGTGGATGAAAATGGTTTCGTAGGGATTAGCAGTGTTTGGTCAGTTAGTTCTTACCAAATTCCAAAAATTTATAAGCAAAAAGAGTTTTTCGATGGAAAAAAATGAAAATAAATCAATAATTGCTTATGTTATAAATAAATTTTATAAAAAATTTCTGCCTGAAGTCATTTAAATTGAGAATAAGGCTGTTTGTTCACGATATCCACGATTTAATTATCACTAGGCAATGAACCATTATTTATCATATTTTTTCATCACATTACATTAAAAAATTGTTCAAACGAGCCTAATTAACAAATTCACTACTTGTCTATTTTTCGATATGCGAATCTGGTTCTTTCAACATAATCACCTGTAAGTAATGAATTTTCAAACTTTGCTAGGAAACTTGGACAATCATATATAATTATTGTTGTTATTAATAATCTTATAAGCCATTTTTTTCTCTTATGCTTTCATAAACTAAAAATTCTGCTCTTGTTCTTGGAAAACCAATTTAAGTTTCTTAGACATGATTATGATCTTGACATGACAATGATCTTAGACATTTCTGCTATTAACACATTTCATTTGTAAACAGAATTATTTATTGTTTATAACAAATTTGATCATTTAATATTGTACTACAGTTGATTCCAGAAGCAAAAGCTCTACTTCTTGATTCTAGCGGGTGAGATTTAGAGATGCATAACGAGAATTTCTAAATTTTTCAAAAATATCGTCAGTTGTCATAAAAACTTCGAACATGGTACTTACAATAATGAGACGAAACTTTACTCGCACGAGATTCTCGTTCTCGTCTCGTCTCGTTTTCGATATTACAGATTTTCGATCTACATCAAGTTTTGGTCTCAACTGATTCTGTTTCTAGCAAATCTCGTTTTTTTTTCGAAAAATTCTCGTTATGCATCACTAGTGAGATGTGTATTTGTAGAATTAAAAGTCATTCACTATGAAGCATTTTGAAAAACTGGAGTTTATATCCCAAAATTGATCAAACGAGGCATCAGTTCATCAAATTTGTTATAAACAATAAACAATTTTTTCTTACAAATGACTTGTGATAGCAGAAAGACGTGACTAAGTAACTTAAAGTTTTTTTCCAAGAACAAAAGCAGAATTTTTAGTTTATGAAAGCATAAGAGAAGAAAAATTGCTTATAAGGTTGTTAATAACAATAATAATTATATGATTGACCAAGTTTCCAGGCAAAGTTTGAGAATTTATTACTTACAGGCGATTATGTTGAAAGAACGAGATTCACAAGTGGAAAAATAGTCAAAAAGTGAATTTCTTAATTAAACTTGTTTAAACAATTGCTTCCATATAATATAAAGGAAGCTTTGTAACGATACAAATTTTCGAATCTCATTTTTTGACATTTCTCGACCTAATTCGACCCCAGGAATCCGAAAATGAGGTTTTTAAACAATTTTCGTGTGGATGTGTGTGTGTGTGTGTGTGTGTGCGTCAACAATGCCTTTTTAATTATATCTCGCAAACGAGTTGAGCTAGGGTCATGAAATTTGGAGTAACTGTAGTTCCATATGACGTCCAAAATTTTTTCAGTTTTGAGCCGAATCAGAGAAGAAATATTTTATTTTTGATTTTATATTTTTCTCAAAAATCGTTTTACATGTTAATTTTTTTCTAATTTTGATTACAGTAAAAAAAAATTTATTCTAGATTTGGAGGCTGCATACAAATACACCTTTTTCTACCAAAAAAGATTAATGTTGATTCATTAAATATCTTGATATAACAAAAAGTAAATTTGAAAAATTCGAAATTTTCAATAATTTTTATCACTGTTTTCTAGATAATATAAGACTTTCAATACATAATTTTTTAAATATGGGGTTATATTTAGTTGATAATAATCAATACAAGGCTTGTAATCATCTTCAAAAAAAAAATTTCCTCATCTAAAATTTTATGAATTTTGAATTTCTGCGTTTATAAGTAAAACTTTTTATCAATTTTGGAAATATAGCAATATTATAAGAACCAAATTTATTCCTTTTGACGAGTCGAATTCATTGATCTATTGTAAAACCTTTTATGACCAACTAAATTTATAACATATGGGCGATTTGCAAATATAGATTTCTATTTTGGTTTCCGAGATGCGAGCAAATTGAAGTTCTAAATTATGCAATAATTGTTATCAGTTTTCTTAGATATATGTACCAGGATGTACTTTATAACGTAGGAAAGCTGTTTGATCTAGACTATTGATTTTTTCCACTAATTTGTGTCTAAATTATTCTTTTACTTAAAGTACATTATTATAAAGGCTTAAAACTGGGTTTGGCAGGCTTAGCGGGTCAAAATAATTTGAATTTTTTTTAAATGTGCAAAAGTTGTCTGCACATTCTAAAAAATTTTCAAAATTATTTTTCATTTTTTTTTTTTGAAATTCAGAGCTTCAGAGTCGTTAGCTTCGGAGTTGTTATTTGCAATTTTTAAGTGATATGAAACACACCATTTTTTACAAAAATAATTCCAATTTTGGGAAGATGTTTTGCTCCATCAGCCCTTCGAATTCTATGGTGAAATTTTGTTGAAAAAAAATTATTTTGCGTTTGTACCTCTTTTTTTTGGGAGGCTTCGGAGTTGTTATTCACATTAACCGATAGTTTTTCTCGTGTTCTCAGACGACTTACAAAGATTTAATCAATTTTGAGATTCTGGAAACGTCATAAGTTTTTAAAATTTGATAAAACTACATCATATATTTAGAAAAAGTGCCCAAGGCCAATATTATAAAAAAATTTTTACCAGTCTTGTTACATTTCAAGCATGTGAATCTGTAGGGAGGGACACTGTAGGGAGGGTAAAAACTGACTACTTAATTACAAAAAAGGTATGCCTAACTG
>JBAGKK010505264.1:0-14439 GCA_037177015.1 Euceroptres primus | reverse complement strand
CTAGTTACAAGAAGATGGAAAATGCGTGCGACGTCAGAAGGCTCCACAAGCCTTTCAAATAAATTTGTAGCGTGAATTCTTTTACAGGTTCTTGTATCAATGTTAATAAACGTAATGTGTACTAAAGGAAATCATTTTGAAAAAAAATTTACTTTTTTCGAAAGTGCCCTCTGCATAATTACAGTAACTTTACCCGAGTTACATGTACATATTTCCGACTGGAAATTGAAATGTGGATAAACTATATATATAATTGAGTATTTTGAGTTATTTCAATTACCACCTCGATAACACGAATTATTTTAACACGAATTCCCAAATTCCCGGTCCCTTCGAGTTCGTCTTAACGAGGGTTTACTGTAATATATTATAATATTCTGACCTTTTTCACCACTTATAAATAATATGTTAAGAAAGTATTATCAGTTCGATCACACGCTTCAGCAGATAAATGGCGGTTTCTTAACAGAATTAATTACTCTTTTCTTCTTTTGTTATTTTTCGAAGCACAGAATCAATAAAATGAACATCAAATAATAATAATTTCTTAACAATTTCGAATTATAGGTAATTGACTGTGTTAAGAAAACATCATTTATCTGTTGAAGCATGTAATCGAACTGAGAAAAGTTTCATAACATATTGTTTGAAAAACGGACCTACAATATATTTGTATATTAAGTTTGATTTAAAAAAATGTAAGTTGGTCAAGCTATGCATTTCGACGCCTCCACTGCAGAGGGCTCTAAGTTCTTTTCGCTCCGTATACCGCACCAAGTCCTGTGTACAAGCATAGGAGTTGGAGCTGTATACGGAGCGAAAAGAACTTGGAGCCCTCTACAGTGGAGGCGTCGATTTGTTTATTAAATATTTGAACAATTATCAACTGTTATCTAACAAAAAAATATCACAGCAAGAGACAGTGGCATCATAATTGCAAGTGATTCTGCAGAAAAAAACGAAGTCCATCTATCGAAAAATAACTATATTATGCATTTGTTAATTAACTTTGTTAAAACTATTAACAATTATTACTTATCAACAAAGTATCGAACAAAAAGGCTATTAGCAAGATATTTTTAGTTGGTTCTGTCACGTCCCATGCCGATAATCAAATAATTAGTAATTAACAATAAGCATAACTGTTATTCATATTGTAATACATATTATTAATTGCAATTTCACTACAAATGGAAAATCCGATCAATGAACTTAGTCATCTTAATCTGGTAATTCTTGATGCAACCCTTTAGAAGAGAGGTTGCACCGTAACGATAATTAAATCCTCAATATCAGAAACAAAGTGGTTGCCCATATATGGGCATTTTACGAGGGAGTGAAGTTGGATATATAGAACCAACCGTACCCAAAAGAGTTAGTTCAGTTTTAGCAGTTTTCGCGAGTCTACACTATTCTTACCCAGCGAGGAGAGGGATCCTCACGGTCCAAATGTGAAATTTCTCCCTCTACCTAAGATTAGAGAGTTTGAGTGGTTTGAGTTTCCTCACTCGCCACATCTAGCGAGTGAGGAAAATTCCTAAATTTTCTCCTCGCTGGTTAGGTCTGGTCTATACCAATCGCAGTTTCGGTCGTACAGTAATCTTCAAGAAAGTACAGTAAATTCTTAAGGACAGTAACGCTGTTTTCCATCAAATTTCGAAATTCATTCTGGAAGCTCGTTTTTGCTCATTACGAACAAAGTAATATTTTTATTATTGAAAGTCCATTAGACACCTTAAACTCTAAATATCCTAAAGTTCATTTAAGTTCGGCGCCAATTTCCATTTGAAGTGATATAAACATTGAACTCAGACGCTGCCAATAAAAGTGTATATGAAAAAGTCTCAGACCTATTAGTGCAAATCAGTGCGTGCATAATCACCTAAATGATCATCGACATCGATATCAAGGATAGACGTCTACCACTGGATCATCAAAACCAGACCTGTTTGGGTTACCATTGAAGGAAATATCAACTCCAAATATCGTCAACGAAAATCGCCCAGTGCACGAGCGCACTAATTGACTTGAGACCTTTTCAGAAATCTGTAAGTACTTCGAAAATTAATATTATCAGATTGATTGTCATCCTTTTTACAAATATATGTCTCTTAAAACATATATGTAACTATCGATTGCAACTTGGTAAATAAATTTGAACTTTATTTAAATCTTAGCTTTTTCATTGACATCCTCATCCCCGTTTAAGAACTTTAATTAGAACTTAAGCAAAACGAGGAATTCGACTAATTAAAGGGTATTTTATAGTCCTTGAGATAAAAAGATTAAGAATAAAAATTAATCAACTAAATTGAAAATCCTGAATTTTTTTTTCTTTTACCATAAAAAGATATTTGAAAATTTTATTTTAAAATCTGAGACACATAGAAATGTATAAAGGTTGTCAATAACTTGTACTATTTATGTGATTTTTTTGCAAATTTTTTTTTCCATGGAGAATCTTATTTTCCGAATCTATTAGTTAACTTTGTTAAAGCTTTATTATTTGTAAAAAGTCACAAACCCTCATTTATTCAAGTTATAAAAATTGCAATGCGTATTTTACCCCATGTCTGATCACAAAATAAATGGGAAAGAAGAAAAGCCTCGTATAACGCGTTCAAAAACAAAAGGAAATTCAGATTAGAAGAGTGTTCAGATTAAGAGAAATTGAATAACATCAGTCAATTGCGAAACCTACTAAAAAAGCAGTTAAATTTGAAATCGGTTGTTCCTCCAGAACCTTACGCAGTTCGATTAGTACAAATTTCTCAAAAACTCTTGATAACAGTCAAGATTCCGATCTAAGCCAAACTTTGACAGAGGAAAATTCGCAAGATAAAATTTTTAGCTCCACAAATTTTTCTTTAAACCAGCGTAGTAGTCCCATGAATTTTGAAAATCTTGATGAAAGTGCGATTTTAAAATTACCATCTTCTTCAGAAACAAATACACTCTTTAAAAAAATTGATAAAGAAAATAAAAATAAAATTGAGTCAAGTAAACAATCTAGCAGTACACAAATCCGAAGAAATTCAACAGCAGAATCATTTTTAATTAATCTCAATAATAGTAAAAGCAACATTAACACCAACTTATTAATTATTCGACGACAAAAATATTACACCCTCAATTTTTATTGAAGGATGTACGGAAGCAAAATCTATGCTTCCAGTAACCGCTGAGGGTAATTTATTTAAACACATTCGCAGTAAAATTTCGGGAGAAGCCAGGAAAAGTATTTTCGGAAAAAATTATGACACAGTGAGCGAATTAGTAGAAAGATTACAACAAATTTATACGCCATCGAAATCGATTTACCAGTTACAAGGAGAATTAGGCGGTCTTTACATAAGGTAAAATTTTTTATCCTATGCGTCCCGAATCTTAGAAGCAGAAGAAAGAATTTTAGATGTTCATCGGATGAGTAATAAAAATGAATTAAAAGAAAATTTTGTATAAGGAAGTAGAAAAGGCAGCCATATAATTCTTTGTTCGTGCATTACGACGCGAATTAGAAATTAAGTAGGAGATTCTAACACATTTCAAGGAATCACAGGAAAAGCATTAGAAATAGATAGGAGACTAGCAGCTCACAAAGAGCTTAGAAAAAGAAATATCATTAAAGAACCAAAAATTCACTTTAAAAGTAGTAGAGAGTTTGCGAAAATAAACAAAATTAATATAACGCAGGGAGAAATAATAACTTGTAAAACGCCATTTCCTGACGCAAGTTGGGATACCTTGGCCAGGAAACGTGGTGTTCTAATTATGCAGGTGTTCCCAGTCCTCCTTCCAGGGCTTTCAACCTATAAGTCTTGAGACTTCTTCCGGTCGGCGCCAGGTGAGACTTCCTCGGAGGGAAACTGCCCACCGCCCTGAAAAAGAACTTAACCTACAAATCCAACGTGGTCCTTCCCTCGTTCTCAGTCTAGCTCAGCGTTGTTGGAGAGTGGCGTGGGCCAAAAAGGGAAATCTGTAAAATCTTACACACGCAAAAATACCAGGAGAGAGAGAGAAAGAGGGGGGGTTCGGTCTGCATGTACAATGATACCAATATCTTTCTATTCAACAATATAAAATTTTTATTCAAAATAATGGAAAATCTAAATTGACAAGAAAATGCTATGAAGCCTCTTGATAATATTTACAATGCGCTATGTTAGCGTGTACTTAATCTAGGGCTGACCAAATTACAAATTATATGAAAAAATGCGAGTTGACGGAAGGCCGCTCTAATTCTACCATGCGGAGAGACCGCTCTATTTCACAATGTCCATAGGCCGCTCTATTTAATAATTCTGAGAAGCCGCTCTGTTTCCTAATAGCCACAGACCACTCTATCTAATAATGTGGAGAAATTACACTTCACAAAAGAATGAACAGAACATTACACAAAAAGAATATCAAGATCGAGAATCTAATTATCAGAATCAGTTTACAATGGCCACAGGCCGTTCTATTTAATAATGCTGAGAAGCCGCTCTGTTTCCTAATAGCCACAGACCACTCTATCTAATAATGTGGAGAAATTACGCTTCACAAAAGAATGAACAGAACATTACACAAAAAGAATATCAAGATCGAGAATCTAATTTACAGAATCATACCGCTTTCGTGGCGGTGAAGACTAACCCAGGGCAAATCAAGTTATAAAAAGAAGTTACGCTACCAATAATTTTCCAAAAAGAATAGCTTTACAAAATAGAACTTTTAATTTTAAGGAGCAGCAATTGTCCACTCACTGCAGAAAACTTAAGTGAGTCTGGTCGACTAAAAAGGGCGTCCACCACGCCAAAAATGTTATCTTTGAATTACCAGAACCTTTTGTTTTTAAAGAGCCGCTTACCGAACTAGACGTCTCGCTCTGCAACCAGATCAAGCTCAGGAATGGAAAACTCCTTGCACACAATATCCTATTCTCTCAATATAATTTTACGTAGGGTTCTCCTGACGCGTGCAAGACCGTACGCCTTGTTTCAAACGAGACTCGAAAAGGAAGACCGGGGCCTGACGCTCGTGGAACGACGTACACCGTCGCTCCCCTCTACTTTGGCGCAGTACGGCGGTAACAGAATAGTGCGACGATCGAGGAGTGATACATGCGGACTACCCGGCGTCGCTTGCCCGCTTTCTTACATTAGCGTATTCGCCTCGCTCGCTTAAGGAGCCGCTAGATGTCAACAGCGGTTCTAAATTCGATCTCCGACGCGTTCTTCAAACTCCTACGGTCATAACTTTTTCGACTTGAACGGAACTCCCATCAGCTCGTCGCCCTCGTTGTGCAGTTAACAACTGCACTCATGGCCGCATGTGGATGTTGGCTGGGTGCTGCTTGTTCGACTGCAGCTGAAGATTTGAAAGCTGTTCTTTCTCTTGTAGTGTTCCGGACGAGCATCGTTCCTCAGTTAACTCATAAAAAATAAATAAATAGAAAGCATTAGTTCAAACTTAAATTACTCTTGATTTTCCCTCGGATGTCTGATCGTTTTAAACCAGAAAACCCTAACTTGATTCTAAAAACGAATCCCTACACATGGCTTCCTATCTCTTTAGAATCTAGGTTGTTCCGTGTTCAGTCTTTTTCGATAAGGATGTTAACGAGAGGGAGAAGAGCTGTTTACAAAACGTGCAGTTAAAAATTGCAACGATACACCTGTCAGTATTGCGGAAAAAGGCCACATTACCTTATCATGTTATCAGATAACGAGAAATTTCCCAAATAATAGTCAAAATCGAAATCCTTCAAATCAGTCTGGAAATAATTTCTCTTCTCAATAGCATCCGCGCAATAATAAATATAATTCAAACTCACAAAATCAAGGACAAAATAATTATCAAAACCAATCACGAAACTCGGATCATCAATTCCAAAATCAAAATCAACAGTAAAATAGGATTTCACAGAATTTAAATAATAAGTCTCACCCTAATCCCACCCAAAGTGATAATCGCAATATATCATGCCATTATTGCAAAAAACCTGGATATGAAATGGCAAACTGTAGAAAAAGAATTTACAATTATGACCAACGGAATCAGATCCAGCAGCAGTATTCGGGAAACTCCAATCCCCTCCCCAGGGACTTTGCGCCGAGAGAGACTCAGAACAAAAATTAAATGCATTCGATGTTAAATTAAAGGTTCGCAGAAAACAGAAAAAATTAACTTAACAATAAGCAGCTCAATTCCATACATTAAAATAATAACGGAAATATTAAAACATCCTGCCAGCATGATGACTGATCCTGGAGCAGGTTCTGATGTATTAAAAATAAGAATGATTCAACCAAATATAATTATTAACGAAGAGAAGTGTATGAGACTTGCAAGTATAAACGAGCATCTAGTTTTTACATTAGGCCAGGTAATAATTAATGTTTTTGGATTTTCAACAATTTTTCATTTAATTCCAAATGAAGTACCAGTAGATCATGATGAAGCATTAGGAACAGAATTTTTTAGGAATAATAATATAAAAATAAATTATACAGAGAAACAGAAATAAACCAGGAACGATATCCTTTCGAGTCTCAAGATTATATCATAGTTCCTGCCAGATCAGTGTCTGATTTTTATGTTCAAATTCTAAATAAAGATAAATCAGAAGGGTATAATATCATCAATGTCAGTTGGGAGATGTAAGAGTTGCAAACAACAACGGACGAGCATATTTAAGAATTGCTAATACTTGCTCACAATCAATAGATATTCCAATACCTAAAGTAGAATTAAGAGGATTTTGAAACAAAAGAAATGCAAGAAACAATAATAGATGAAAATGACCAACAATTAAATTTTTCTCAAAGTAAAGTAAAATCCTCAGATCCGATTGATCAATTATTTGATTATTTTTCAAACTTAGGTAATACAATATTAAATCAAATTTGCAAAGTTTTTAATATTACTGGAAAAGGAAGAGTTAAAGAATTGAAAAAAAATGTGCGTGGAGACCACGCGCGTCAGAAGTGAAAACTTTAGCAATGACGGAACAATGCAAACTTTACAGAACTAGTTTAATGATAATAACGACATTCATTACACATAAAACATACAATTCCAATGAAATGTCCATTCTCCTTGAGGAAAGAACACTTATATTAATGTACTTAGTGATTTTACTTCTTTCAATTACACGATTGCCCTACGATTTACCTTTTCCTCTCTTTCTCTTACAAATTGCGTAGTTTAAAAGCGCAGAAACCATGCAATTTGGAAGTGAAACTTGTAAGTAAAAGAATAAGAGAAAGAGAGGGAAAGGTAAATCGTAGAGCAATCGTGTAATTGAAAGAAGTAAAATTACCAAGTACATAAATATAAGTGTTCCTTCCTCAAGGAGAATGGACATTTCATTGGAAATGTATGTTTTATGTGTAATGAATGTCGTTATTATCATTAAACTAGTTGTGTAAAGTTTGCATTGTTCCTTCGTTGCTAAAGTTTTCACTTCTGACGCGCGTGGTTTCCACGCACATTTTTTTTTTAATGAAACTTTAGGGAAATCACTTTGAATCTCATCGACATGTTTTCATATGAGAATGGGAAATAAAGAAAATACAAAAGTTATTGTATTTGTTGCTATAAATGGATATTTATAACAACAAACATTGCGCGGTCGTACTGAGGAAATGTGTTCATTTAACCTCCACCTACCCCTTTAACTCCATAACCACCCCACCTTCAGCAATCTGAGCGAGATTCCCTTCCTAACGTTTCACTCGTTTCTTTCCTATCCGCACTCCGACTTAATCTACCGCCACACGTGTATGAGGAGTGGGACAGCTAACGCTACCCATACCAATGCTCCCCACTCACTCGTTCTCTCCTACTGAAAACATTCCCCTTCGAGCGTTTCCATTTCACTTTTTTGTCCCTTTCGGCGCTCCTAATAATCGACTCACCCTATCGGGCATAAAGAAGTTTTCACTGCGAAAGTTATTGCATTTGGATCATTTAAATAAAGAAGAATTATAGCATGTCTTAAACTTAGGAACTAGGTACGCTGACCAGTTCCACATCTCTGGAGAGCAATTAGGTAGACGACGGTAGACGATGTACCTATCACAACAAAACAATATAGATTTCCCCCTATACATAAAGAGGAAATAAATCGATGAATTATTAAAAAACAAAATAATGAAATCATCAAAGTCTCCCTATAACACTCCGGTTTGGATAGTTCCGAAAAAATCGGATTCACATGGAAATAAAAAATGGCAATTTTGGATTTTCATAAATTAAATGAAACTAGCTGTAAATTCGATTTCGGAGTTTATATTTTTCCCGGAGTCTATATTTTTGAGTGCTCATATCATGAGCACTTTGCTTCCTCGTCATGATCAAATACATAATTTGCTTTCTCATAGAAGAAGCATTAATTATTTTAATAAAATTGTAAATATTAGTTTTTTTCAATATTATAAATGAATAAAATTTTCTTAATCTTCAATAAAATGTATTAATATTATAGGTCAATCGATTTGTTTCGAGTCATGGAATATTTTATTGTCATGGAATATTTTATTTTCATGGCAGAATATCGAAAAATTAAGATTGTAAAAATTATTTTACAGTACACTCTCGTTATCCACCCGACTGACGAGGTTGTAGGGGAGTATAATTCCAAGAATCGGGTACTTACAGAGTGCCTCCACACCTATATTGCAGGTGATGCGCGAGGGATATGCGCGAAGACTCACGGAGGCTCGCAGTCGCGCGTGGGCACACGGCAAAAACAATAGACGATTTTTATCCGCTGCCTAATATAGTTGATGGACCGATTATCCAATGCTCAATATTTTTCGGTATTGACCATGCGTCCGGTTTTGATCAAATACATACGGATCCCAGGGATGCGCACGGAACTGCATTTTCGACTCCGTATGGACACTACGAGTTTGATCGCATGTCATTTGGATTAAAAAATTACCCTTCTACTTTTCATCGATTAATCGATCTTATACTGCCTGGTTTGCAAGGCTCAGAGATGTTTGTTTATTCAGACATCGTCATTTATACAAATACACTTGAAGAACAGAAAGAAAAATTTTGCAAGCTAATGAACCGACTGCGCGCAGCCAATTTGAAATTGAAGCCGGATAAATACGAAACTCTAATATGCTCTCAGGAGGTAAGTTTAATGCACTTGAATAAAATAATTACCTAGTTCGTAATGAATAGATAATTGGTAGACTGAATTTAAGACTTTGTAAAGAACCCAGAATAACTGGTTTTGAAAGTTTTATTTTGCAATTCACCGACTGTCACTCGACTTAGAACTTTGGATAATGTCGGTTAAATGAACTGAACTCCGACTTAATTTGGGCAGAGCAACTGCTTACAAAGATTCTTGCTGGTTTTCTCGTGCGACCGAAACTACAGCTAGCGTAAATTAAGGGGGTATTATAGTTTAACCATGCATCTTCGAGGGAATTGTTCAAACTTCAATAAAAAAATCATTCAAATTTTTTTGAATGGAACTTTTTTCATTTATTACAAGTCTTTTAGTACATAAAAAATATACATGAAATAAATCACTCAAATAGAGGGTGTTGTGGCATCTCAAAGAATGTGTCCCGGAAACGCACGGTTGACATGATTCCGCTGCTCCAGGGCGCCTGAAAAAAACCAAACACATTCTTAAAATATACAAGTATCGCTATATTCGGAACTAAAACTAGTCAATTTTCAATAAGTGAAAAACCACCAAAAAAAAGTGAAAATTCGCAAAAATATTTTCAAAGAAGTGTCATTTTGCGCATTTTCAATATTTTTGACTAGTTCTAGTCCCGACTATAGCCACACTCGTATATTTTAAGAATCTGTTTGGTTTTTTTCAGACGCCCTGGAGCAGCGGAATCATGTCAACCGTGCGTTTTCTGGACACATTCTTTGAGATGCTACAACGCCCTCTATTTGAGTGATTTATTTCAGGTATATTTTTTATGTACTAAAAGACTTGATGTAGTGAATGAAAACAGTTCCACTCAAAAGAATTTGAATGATTTTTTTTTATTGAAGTTGGAACAATACCCTCGAAAACGCATGGGCAAACAATAATACCCTCTTAAAGAAGACTGATTTGACTCGGTGATTACATTTTACTAACTGAGGTGCTCCGTATTTTTGCTGGGTCTTTATACATGTCAGCTCATCTATGCCGTTATCTTCCCTAGGTTACCAATCGCGGTGAGATTGTCGGGTTCTTGCGCTCCAGTTTGTGTATCGGTCCTTGAGTGTGGAGATAGTTGTGGTATCGGTCTCTGAGTACATTAGGTGATAATTGTGTTATCGGTCCCAACTACTTAAGATTAGAAAGTACTGAGAAGTCTGTCATCTTGCTTTCCATTTCTTTCAAGTGAGTCGCAATGTGCAAAACAAAAGGTCCAATTACATTACAATTACATGCTCGTAGATTACAAACTATAGATCTGAGAATAGATTAGTGTTTGTCAGCCCTATATTTCCTTGAATGACACAGTTTTACAATAAAATATTCAACTGAATATTCATAATGATTATATTTACTATGTTTATAAATAATTAATTAATTAACGTCATGGGATGTGGCATTGTTGATAAAAATGGTGTAAAACTAGATACCAAAAAATTAGAAGCTGTCAGGGTTCCAGTTCCAAAGCATGAGAAAAACATAAAACAATTCTTAGACCTAGCAGCATATTATCGTCGATTTATTGATGGTTTTTCTAAAATCGCAAATCCAATGAATCAGCTTTTGAAAAAAGATATGGGAGGCCGCTCTATAGTAGGTAGTGTAAATTTCTAACGCGTATAAATATTGAAATTGAAATAAATAACTGAAGTTTTTTGTACTTTTGCGAAGCTTATATATTCAAGTGACTATATATCTATGCAAAAGAAAGTTAATGAATTCATTATTTAGCTGTTTGGAGCAATTTTATGAGACGTTGCAGTAATACGAATTTTTCCATGTTTTTTATAGGTAATCGTTTATAACGTAAAACTTATAGATAAAATAAGACTTATTAATTAAAAATGATAAATTATAACGTATATATTTTCAAGTTTATTTAGCTTCATGAGAAAAAACTATCCGAAACTATCATTTTTGCACTAAATAACATTTTACTTACATTTTTTGACATTTTCAGTCAACGGAAAATACATGAGGTTGGCAGTACGTGGAACCTTTAAGAAACCTAACCCAAAGTTAGAAATGGCAAGAAATATATACAGAATTAATCTCTAGCTAAGAACAAAAAATTTAGGCGAAGGCCATTACTTTTAAATTCCTTATATTTCACTAGAAATATTATTATTTTTTCTATATTATTTTACGCTACACATTTAACTATTACTACTTAATTTTTTGGTACTTTATATTTATTATTACCAAAACTGATCACCCGAACGAAAAGTCAAAATCAAACCTTCAACACTTCGGAATCCTGCGATTACATTTGGCAAATATCGGATTGCTACATTACTGCCAATCCCGGGAGAAAAATTCTACGATTACCTACTGTTTATTACCTACTGTTAGATTTTGCAACGTCAAATAAACAGAGCTGAAAAATTCACATATGAAGAAAAATAAAGGTTAGTGACGAAGTATATTGTTCCTAAAGCTTCCAACTTTGTTATGAATACAAAAAATAGCCCGGAAAAATTTTATTTCAGTGAAAACTATAAAGATAAAAAAGTCCAAATTTTTTTTCTATCTGTGGAAAAACAGTTTTTTCACTCTCATACATTAATTATTAATAATAAATAAACAAAACTTCGACTGGTAATGTATAATCATTGCCGAAATCTTATGATGACAAACTTAATTAACATTCTTGGTCCGTTTTCTAATTATTTAAAATTACCTACTGTAAAATATTACCTACTGTAGAGCGGTCTCCCCTACTCCTTTTGTTTGGACCGAAAAACAACAAGCAGAATTTGACACATTAAAAGACAAACTTTGCGAGGAACCACTTTTACGTCGTCCAGATTTTTCCGAACCTTTTATTTAAACCGCAGACGCATCAGGATTCGCGATAGGAGGAATATTATCTCAAGGAAAAATAGGTAAAGACCAGCCTACAGTTTATACATCACGAACTCTTAATGATAATGAGAAGAAATACGACACTTATAAAAAGAAAAGCGTTAGCAATAATTTATTGCATACAACATTTTCGTCCTTACCTTTATGGAAGGATATTTACTCTAGTTACGGATCATAAGCCACTTGTATGGTTTCAAAATTCAAAAGATCCTTGTTCCAGAGTAACTAGATAGAAACTAAAATTGGCTGAGTATAATTTCCACGTTGTTTACAAAGCAGGGAAGACGAACGTCAACGCCGACGCTTTATCTCGGAACCCATTCGAGGATTCAGAGATACCAGAATATTCAGTAAGCTCTGTTAAAATTGAAGAAACGAACCTTGGAAATACAAAAACTCAAAACTACACTAACTCTGTAAATAATCTAGAAGAAAAAAAATACAAACTTTAGACGAAATTAATGATCAATTGAGTTCTATAAATTATATTTAGAACTCAACAAATCGCACGAATTCTAACAAAACTAACTCTTTAATTCAAACAGAAATAGTGGATATTGTCAAAAATCTCAAGTATGTAATAAGAACTTTTATACAAAATTCAGACATTCAGAATGAATCTAATGCAAGTCTCACAAATTCTGATAATCTTGTATTAAGATGGAATGCAATAATGACACGTAGTCAAAAGAAGAAGCAAAATCAAGACCCAAAGCAAAAATTGAATTATCAAAATTCAAACAAAAATTCGAAAATTCAGGAAAATCAAAATTTAGTAAAGAAGAAACGTGCTAGGCCAAAGAAGATCTCCATTAAAACACAAAACACAAAATCTCTTTCATCTAAAAGGAAAAGAGGAAGACCAAGAAAAAAATTAATCAGCAATCTACGAATCAAGCTCTAAAGAAAAAAAAACCCAGGAATTCTATAATGAATCAGAATCAGAAGAAGAGATGAATGATCCAGAATATATTCAAAGAAAATTCAAGAAAAATGAATACACGAAAAAACATAAACAAATTGAAGAGAAAAATGAAAACTCAAACTTTGAGTATCTGTCTACAGAAAAAAAAAAATTCTGACGGTGATTTACAAATAATGTTCGGAAAATAAAGGCGTACAAGAACAATGAAATAAAGAATTAGAATGACAAGTATTCAGGGTTCATTGTTAGTACAGGGCGGTGAAGAAAACCTGCCCCCTCCAGAACCTCCTCCTCAAAAGGTCTCTTCACCTGAACAGCCGTTAATAGAAAAAAACATAGTCGAATACAGAAACCAATTACCAATGCGGAAGGATAATTATGCATATTTTATTTCAGTTGACGCAAGCCCTCGCGATAACCAATCGAAAAAGCTTACCCAAATTTCAAAATCTTCAAAAAGGAGTCGCAAAGCAAATTAAAAAGGGAAATTAGTATCACATAGCTCTTCCCACCGAAGAGGATACAAAGGAAAGTTTATCAGAAACTTGAAACACTATTGAACTATGAATATTTTCATTACAATCATTAGCAGAGAAATTAAATCTAGGATTAATCAACTTCGCAAGTTAACAATGTACTGAGACGGTCCAAATGACCCTCAATAATAAAACGATTAATTACTATAAAAATAAAATAAGAAAAATAACAAGAACAATTAAATATTAAATCATTAAATATCGATTCAAAAATGAGGGCACTCAAGAAAAGAAATTAGATACGCTACTGAGCTTCGAGATTGTTCTAGAAAATTCCAGACGGAAGTAATAAATAAATACACGAAAGGATAAATATTCGGCGGGAGAAAATAGCCCCGAAAATGTCGAGAGGAACGACCAATAAAATTAGGGGGGCGAGAAAAGGCGCCAAAAATCACGGCCAAAAGAAAAAAACGCGCACAAAATCGGCCGAAGAAAAGAACTCATCCGATTGGAAAGCAGGTCATTGACCGGGCGAATCAATAAACGCCACGCGCCGGAAATACCGGGGATCGATAGTGGGGAGGCAAGAGGCCCAAAAGTATAAAAACAGCTTGCTATCAGGTCTCGCTCTCTTAGGTTTCGATCCTCTTCGCGAGGTGAGAAGCGTAGCGTTATTTTCTTTAGAGAAGCTTTTCTTCAGCTCGTAGAGTTTGGCGCAAGAAGGAGCACCTAACTTCCGCTGCTCTCTACTAGGGAGAATTTAGAAAAGCTTTTGTTTCCCAGCCCTGCCGATAGGCCAGTACAGGGATCTAGGAGTTGCTAAGTATAAGGAATTTAGCTTTCTATAATCTAATTGCTTGAAAATCGCAAACCACGTTTTTCAACCAAGTTCATAAAAAGTAGAACCTTTACACTGTGTGACATTTGCTGATAGCACCCAGAATAATAAGACAGTTTGTGAGTTCATTCCGAATTTTCAACCCACTTCTTGGGAGCTC
>JBAGKK010505263.1:0-33874 GCA_037177015.1 Euceroptres primus | reverse complement strand
CATGAAGAATTGATATTTTTGGTTTTAAGGGTAGTTTTCAGGGACTCGTGGGGGTGTGTTAGGGGTGTCAAACCCATGTGTATGATGCATGAAATTCTTCGTTGGATAATTCTCTACAAGCCTCTAAACTTTCTCGTCACATTTTCCCAAACCCTAGAAAATTATTCCAAAAACTCAAAAAAGTGATTTTTCCCCATGCATTTTACATGGGAAATATCAAGTCAAAACCGGCACCTGTTAAAATAAAAAAAAATAAAAATTACGGAATTTCTTTTGTCGGATTTGGAATGAAATGGGGGGATCGTTGCCCTCTAAAAAAAAGGGTTTTTGAACCACCCTACTGCCCATATCTCATGTCTCAAGTTCCATTTGATGTTTCTCAGTACTATGCCCGTTTCAGTGTGTCATTTTATCTCCAAAGACAATTTGCTAAGACCCCAATAAACAGAATATGTGCGACATATGATACCATAAATGTAAATGGTGAACCACGATTAGACCTACATCATATGTCATTGAATGCTCTTGTTCATGCGGTTAAGTAATTCATCGAAAATTATATGTAAATGCTCATCAACACATGACACACGCCATTAATCACTATATTTCTTTTACTTCTGAGTACATTCTAAAATTTCTTGTAATAATTACTCAAGCTTTGTTCTAATGTAATCCTGTAATTGGCATACGGACTGTTAGATTTAAATAAACAAAATGAAATGAAAAGTCGCTTGTGAAAAGTTTGAAGGACACTTGTGGTATCTATCAGAGGAACTTATGGCCATGGCATTCTTTGATTCCAGAATCTCACTCGAACAGAAGAGGGCAATGGTGGCTGTGATGAAAACGCGAGAAGGTTCAGACGAACCTGCAAAACATCTTTCAGGTCAGAATCTGAAAATATTGCGAAAAATGATATTGAAGATTTCGTTGCTTCAAAAGCGCTTCGATTTGTCGATATTATGCAATTGAATTCGTCATTCTTAAACACAGATCTTACTTTCTGGGGTGTTAACAAGCACTACATTGAGGAATTCGCTGTCGTTAGTACATTAAAAGTTGTAAACGACGCTGCAGAAAGAGCTGTAGCTTTTAATGCAACGGTTCAACCGGTCGCTGACTAAGAATAAAAATCATCTGCAGGCACTTTATCTGGGTATCCAAGGACACAGAAGAATTTCCTACGTGTGATAAAAATATCCTTCGAAAAGAAAGACACATCCAATTAAAAAACTGAATCAACGAAAAATCTTATAAACCCCATTTCTTGTCTGTAAGATTGATGTTTTCTGTAAAATTGATGTTTTTAGAAGAACTAAGAAATTGTTTTATTTGTTAAATGAATTATAAGTTTCGTAGTTATATATTATTAGTAATTGCAGAAAAATGTTATTGGTAAAATAAATATAATATTTTAACTTCTATAAATGGTAGTTTTTGACACTTAGGTATAGTACTTTTGGTCTAATTGGGTCAAGTTTTTTTTCCTGAACGTATGGTACCATCAGTTGTATTCCCTGGCAAACAATTATTATATTTACGAAAATTAACATTAATTAATCATTTGAATCATTTTGGAAAAGTTTAAGGCCCCAGGACCACGGTTTGAAATTATTTTAAAAGGAAAAGGAAAATATGAATTTATTTTTTCACCAAATAGAACAAGCATAGGCGGTGCGTCATAAAAAAAAACATTGAAAAAGAAAAATATGCATTTATTTTTTCACCAAATAGAACACGTATAGGGGGTCCGTCATAAAAAAGGACAGTGAAAAAGAAAAATATGCATTTATTTTTTCACCAAATAGAACAAGTATAGGAGGTGCGTTATAAAAAAAGACATTGAGTTTCTTTGGACACCCTGCTGTACATATTTAAGTCACAGCATTTTTTTGACAAAGTTATGAGTTTTTGAACTTTTGAAGCTGGTGACGCAGTTTATCAAGAAATAGTCGAAAATGATTTTTAAAGTATTATAGTATTTAAACTAATAGAGGTATTTGACTTTCTCTTCTTGACTCTGATAGATATTTTCGTTATCTTTCGAAATTCGTCGGAAAATTTAAAAAATTGTAAAAATTGACAAAATGGCGTCGGTTTTTTTGGAAATGATGAAACTCAATTTTCTCAAAAACCCCAACGTTTTTATTTTTCATAATTTTTTTTTCAAAGCTTGTACCAATATGGTGAATATATTCCAAAAAAGTTTATCTTGTGCCCGCGTCTTCGAAAGAAGAAAGAAAATTTTTTTCTGAAAATTGAGCATTTTTTTCAAAAATAAGACAGGATAAAAAAAAGTCAAAAGATGAAAGCTGTTCCTCTTAAAAATTTCTAAAAAAAAATTTTGACACTTTTTTATTTAGCGATAAATTCGACATTTTTACTATAATATAAATCAAATCTGTAAAAAAGTGTGTTTTTTCTTGGAAATTCGTGTATTTTGGGAGATACTCAATGTACTATAAATTTTAAAATTTTACTTAAGTGTTACATTAGATGTTTTTCTTTACTCTTTCACAAAAATGTCTTGGCAATCGTATTTAGCTGTCTGTTCCTTAAATTTATGCATGAACTAGTATTATTTTCAGTAAAACACAATCTTTACCGTAAACACAATTTACCGCCAGATAGAAAAAAGTGTCAAGAGACTTTTTTTTAGAAATTTTTAAGTGGAACATCTTTCATCTATTGATTTTTTTTTTGTATCTCGTCTTATTTTTGCAAAAAAATAAGATTTCATGTCTCATAGGTATGATACCTATGATATCAATTTGGGTCTAATACGTGCGGGGGAAACTATTACATGCTTACCTGTCCTATCCTTATTCTCGATGGGCTAATTTTTTACCCAAAATGTGGATCTTTGAAAGGGGTTGCCAAGGGTTGCTGTCAGGGTGGGGTTAGGCAACCCTAGTGCTTTCGATAGAGCTCATTGTGTACTACATTTTGAGCATTTGCTCATCCTTATTCTCGATGGTATCACGTCAACACGTCAACAAAGGAAAAATGCAACGAGTGGAATAACGGATGCATATTAAAAGGTTCACATGGAAAGAAGAGTAAATCAATTATCATCAAGATCCAGTGTAGTTCATGTGAAATTTATACCATCAAAACCCTAAATCTACAATACTTGGAAAATCGAATTAACATAACTGACATCTTGTCCAGAAATCATCCTGCCTACATCTTGGCTAATCCTGGATTAGCCCCTGGAAAAAGAAATTCCTAACTCACTACATCTTCTGGTCTAAAAATCTTCTAAATCCGATCCTTGGCATAGTAAATAATAACCTAAAATTATTGTAATTTCTTTGCAAGCTGCAAGGATCTGGGACTTGACTAATGTTAGTGCAAACTCTCTCTTTAGTGCGAACGTTCTCAAGTTGTTGTAACCAACGACTAATAAGTTTAAGTTTTAATTATTAGCATAATTTATTTATTATTTCATCTTTGTTGCCCACCTTTAAGTCCTCATCCCAGACTCGATACGTACGGACTTGAGGTCTAAAACGAGGAAAAACCCAATTCAATTGAGGGTAAGTGATTATTCTTAGACATCACAATGAGCTGAGTTATGGCCCAAAAATCGTACCAGGAGTGACTTTTTTCTGGCATCCGGTTAAGATAAGGTAAGGCAGTCATACTGATCCTGCTTCAACTAACACTATTATATTATTCTGAGTTGGTTTATCTTTATTCTCTATGGGCTAGTATTTTTGCTGTTAACGTTCAGCCTACCCAGTTGACGATACATAAAAGTGATCTGCTAAATTATGAAAACATGACATTTCCCTTCTACAGAAATAAGATTATGCAAAATAAACACTGATTTGAACTATTATTACAGTTTGAAGGACGTTAATATGAAATAAAATTTATCACTTTTATATAGTTTAATTTTTTTAAAGAAAAATAAAGGCCCGTCCCATAAATTGAAAAACACTGGTTTTGTATGGCTTTAAAATAGGTATCTCATAAAATTTTCTAAATTATTGGATCAGGTTCGCAACGGCTTCAAAATTTAAAATTAGGAATTAGGTTTGAAATTTTTGTATCTGTGGCATTATTTCTCAAGTGTACCCAACTCAAAGAAATGAATTTCTCCAATCGGTCTCAAATTTACAAAAAGTTAAGTCCTATTAGATGGGCACTTCAAAAAAAAGATATTAATCAGCTTGGTCAAAAACTCGCTGAGGTAGAGGAGGTGAAATTTTTGTACTTTGCGCAAAGAGCCCCTATTTCGGATATAAATATCTTTTTATATATGTTATATACCATAAAAAATTTTGACCCAAACGTTTTTGATAGATTTTTTCCCAATCTTGCGAATGAAATAAAAAAAGTTTTGAAAAACTCAAAATGTAGCCATCATTTGTGAAAATCAAAAATAATTTTGATTTTTTTTCAAATTTGACCCTTTTTTTTCTTTCTTCAACTAAAAATACAGCTTGAAATGCGTACTTTCAGATCCTAGAATAGCAAAACGGAAATTAAAAAAAAAAATTTTTCTTGATTTTAGAATTTTTTGAAAATTCCAAAAATGAAATTTTTTGAATTTGGTTAATTGCGCACTTTTAATGTGCAATTTACATGTAATGTACATAATATAATAAGTATAAATGTTATTTTTACATCAAAAATGCACAATTACCCAAATTAAAAAATTTCATTTCTGAAAATTTTCAAAAAATTTTAAAATCAACAAATTTTTTTTTGAATTTCTGTTTTTACAATATTGTTTGTTAATGAAAAAAATGCAAAAAACTTTTTGAATTTTTTTCTCGTATAGGAAAATTTTTTTGAATTTACCAGCTAACTTAAAATTCAATTTTTCAAAAACAACAAAAAACAACATTTTGCTATTTAAGGATCTGCAAGTAAGCATTTCAAGCTTTATTTTTAGTTTTAAAAAAAGCAAAAAAAGGGTCGAACTTAAAGATCAAAAATATTTTTGATTTTCAAAAATGATGGCTTAATTTTGAATTTTTCAAAAAAATTTTGACTTCATTTGAAAGATTGAGAAAAAATCTATCGAAAACGTTTGGGTCAAAATTTTTTATAAGCCATACATAAAAAGATATTTATATCCGAAATAGAGGCTCTAAGCGCAAAGTACAAAAATTTAACCCCCTCTACCTCGGCGAGTTTTTGACCAAGCTGATCAATCTTTTTTTTTGAAGTGCCCATCTAATAGGACTTAACTTTTTGTAAATTTGAGACCGATTGAAGAAATTCATTTTTTGGGCTTGGTACACTTTAGAAATAATGCCCCATCTATATAAGAATAATTAATTCCGTTTTAAATTTTATGAAAAAGTAAATTTCATAAGCTTTAAAATGAGCTCGTAGCAAAGCCTCTATCTTAAACCGCTCAAAAGTTATTATATCTTGAACCATTCAGGTAATTAAATTTTTAAATTTAGATTTTGAATAAACTATTAAGTTTACTAGTAATAACTACTAACAATAAGTTCACGGTGCTCAAGTTTTGGGAAAAGTAGTTTCTTAATGAGGTCTATCGATACCTCAAGTAAAACGGAAAACAAATGATAGGACATTTTTTCTGTGCGATTTGACGTAGAATCGCCCATGTCGATAAGCGACATTCCTGGCCAGTTTTAGTTTTGTCGATATATGCGTCAGTGACACTCAAGAGGGTAATGAGTAGTTTAGGTGGAACCTAAACTACTTTTTTTAGGATATTTTAGACAATGGAGCCTCGTATATGAACGCGATGGTATTATTTTGGATTGGAAGTCCTGACAATGTTAACTATTCACTCCTGACGCTGCATCCTGCTAATAATATTGTAAGAATCGTGAAAGGGGGGTGTCAATGAGGAGATCACGTTCTCCCCTTTGAGCTCTGTTGACCGTACTCTCCAGAAAGCTTCTATTTTACAAAATAAAGAAATATGTTTTTGTAAATGGTTAAATTTTGGATTAAGCAAAAGTCTAACTTTCGTAGACTTTATTCGTTGATTCGTAAATTGGAAGATCTTAACCATAGAGGACGTAATCCCTTATAATTTTACATTTGTCTTGATCTCCTAGATTGAGAAGCATATAAGTTCTCTTTGCATCTTCTAAGGAACAGGAACTGTGTGATCAAGATTGGTCAAACTTGACACGTAAATGGCTTTTTAACAATTCGGAAAAAAATCAAATCAAATAATACGCAATTGAACAATCTAATACATACAATCGGGCGCCAGTTAGCCGCCAGGGATAACAAATTTTAATATTCTCGATACTCAGGGAGTCTTTTAGGAGGAGCAAAACAGCAATAGAGACCAATTTTTATTAATTATAATTTACCTCACGTACGGCAGTGATAATTTATTATTTAAATTACAAAAATAGGTATCGGATAACATGAAGAAAAAGAAAAGTTCACAATTAGAAATACGTGGTCCTTGCCACGTGGCCCGAAGGCTGATTCTACACAATCCAATCAAATATCACTAACAATTACAGGTTCACGATTTTTCCCTTAAATTACCGAGGTGACACAGGCAATAAAATCGAGTTCAAAATCTAATTCGCGATAGAATAAAATAGAAAGGAGGCACTCTCGAGAAGTTGGAGAAAGTGTGGTGACGGTTTTCATAACCTCCAAAAATCCCCTATATAAATTTAGCAGATTTTACTAACGGATCTCTATGCGAACGCTCACCAAATCAATGCAAACTTTACCTCAGACATCGTCGATCCGGGAAATTCCTTGATCTCGACAATAGGACTTCTTTTTATTTAGTTAAAGTTTATAGCGATTCACACCGTGAGAGTCTCAGAACAAGAGTGATGGGAAAAAACGCCACCGCCGGAAAAGCGAGGTCCGCCATTTATTCCAACCAATAGGAGACCGTCGAGTCGATCACCTGATCTCCCGATAAAAGCAATACCTTTACCAACCTCGGAACTACCAAAAAGGGTCCCTACGCTTTACTTAGAATCGAGTGTAGGATCGAGATATCTTCGGTACTTATTATATACTTTTATTGGCCTTCATTAGACTTTATCCGATACTACTGATACTAGATCCCATACCTCGACCTCCAGCATATTTAATCAATTAACTTATTCTACTAAACGCCAGGCTCGCAGCACGGCAGGTACGCCCTCCTGCTGCAGCTCGTCGAATCCACCCGCTGGCGTCCTCGAGTTGGTTTGGCGGGAGAATTCAAACGCCATCAGATCTCCCCATTATTCCCATTGACAATCCTCGGCCTCTCATCCGGTTAATGAGGTCCATCCCAAGATAATTGATCGACGGGAACTCCCATAAATGGTCTCGTTCGTGTACATAAAATAAAACATTTAAATCCAACAAATTAGAAGTATCTTTAAAATACCGAGAGTGTTACCTTAGAAATATTTGGACTCTTGCTCTGGGAGTTTGATATCGCGAACCTCCTTTTCTCTACATCAGCCGGCAAGATGGGTTCACAAAAGTAATGTGTGACCACTTGAAAAACGTCCTTTTTTGGCTGCCTGTATATAATTCAGGAGTTGGTTTGAATTTCGTCTAGCGCAAGCGTAACTCACATGGTTCACGAGGCGCTTTGTAAAATTGTACCTAGTGGAAGGGGGAGGTGCTTAGCGAAGCAGGCGCTTTGTGCGAGTGTACTGTTAAAAACTTTGTGTAACTGAATGTTGCTTCCTGGTTGTTAATTTTTGTAATTTAATTTGCAATTTCTTCTAAGTATTTTTAATTGCTGAGTCACAATTGAACCGCCAGCAATCAAAAGGGGATACGCGCGGAACGCCCTCATTTTCGTTGCTCCCTCGATGATATTTTTCTTTTTCGTATTTTAAATTTATAATACCTTATCTGAATAGAGAATTATATTGCGCATAGTTCTAGTCCTTTGAAAGATGTTGCTAGCTTTCTTAATTTTCGAAATAATCAAGAAAATGTTACTTTTCTCCGTTCATCAAAAAATTAAAATTTTTTGTGTACAACTCGCCGTGAGTTCTACAATTATAGGAATTTCGGGATGAAATTTGTAGAGAGCATTAGCGTGGTCCAAAAAAATTATTTTTTGATTGTTTAAAGCCTCACCCCCTCATTTTATGAAAAAAAATTTTCCTACTTCTTTGAGATTTTTAAAAGAACGTTTAGAGGTAGAGGACGACCTTTAAAGTACCCCAAAGTGTTAAATATTCAATAAATCCTCGAATTTTGAAAAGAATTGTATAAAATTTACAACGATGATGTAAAACTATCATGTGAGTAGTACGAATCCTGAAAATTTTATTTTCAAATTAAATTTACCCCCAACTTTGCCAAAACTCACCCCTTAAGACACTAAAATTAATTTTTAAGTGCCTTTTCTCTATTTTATGTAAGTAAAATGAAAATTTAACGTGCAAATTATATAAAAAATTTTATTATACAAACATGAAAAATAGTGCCCTTAAAATGAACATTTTTCCAATTTTCACCCTTAATAATCCATAAAATATTACATTTTCTTTCTTTAAAACTTTTTCCTTCAATATATATAGTTAATTCAATACAGTTGATTCACGTTCAACTTTAACCTTCGGGCAGGCACTAGGGCGGCAATTTGGCCGTCATTTTAATAAAAACCATCTTGCATAGCCAAAAGCAATCACAGCGCAATGGGGCCTACAGGTATTTTCTAGTTACAACACAAGACAGCAGATGCAAAAACCATTCCACCAAGAAAGTCACGTGCAACTCGTGTACAGAACCAGAAGTAGAGCAAGAGGACATGTAACTGTTTTGGAATAAGGATTTCGTTCGTATTTCTCTTGCAAAGATAATAATTTTTTCTTTTTTTTCACAAAAGTAGTTACTCATAGTTTTCTCAGAAAATACCAAGTTGAAGGTGGAAACAGAAAAAAGTCTTATATTCTAGTTGCAGTTTTTGCCAAAAATTAATATAATTACCTATACTTTATTGTGTTAGCAACATTTTTAGAAGGTTCAAAAGTTTATTTGATGTTATTTAAATCTTATTTTTTCTAGTTCTTAATATTTCTAATCTATAAAATTGTATTTCTGTGTTATTTTAGTCCTATTGCAGTATTTGAGTTTTGAAATAAATAAATCCTGATATTGGTCGCAATTTTTGCCGAAAAGTAAACACAAGTACTCAATAGTATACTTTATTGTGTTATCAATGCTATATTGTGATATTGCGTTGTGATAATAAATTAAGGCATAAATGTTTATGTTGTGTTATTGGTGACGTACAATGTTACTCCAATCCTTAAATGTTACTCCATTGCTTGAATTTTGAAAGAAAGACTGAATTTACTTTAAAAGTCTGATTTTTTTCATATTTTGAAATTATGTTTTTATATAGTTGAAAAAGTTTTCAATAAAATTTATTCGTTTCACCCAATATTTATTGTTGTGTACCTAATGTGTGTTTTCTTAATGTGAAAATTCAATGACCAATTGTGTACATATGCACTTATACAATAGAAAAATGATATATGGAGACGGCCAAATTGCCGTCATGCACCCAGCGGTGAGAGTCCAAATGGCGCGCCCGCCCGAAGGTTAATTGCTAACATAAATTTTAATTGTTTTTGGCCTTTTACGGCTATTAATACAAATTTTTATTTCATCAGAGGAGAGTCTTTTGCAGATATCTGCTAAATTGGCCTCTTGATAAAAATTCTTTTTATAAACTAATTTTTAAAACGTGAAAAGCAAGTTCACAAAAATATTAAATAATAATAAATAAATAATAAATAAATAATAAACGACTTTCCTCTGATGAAATAAAAATTTGTATTCATAGCCGTGAAAGGCCAAAAACAATTAAAATTTATGTAATATACTAAAACGGCAAAAATAATCAAATTTAATTGCTATAAGATTTATAAGGTTTCCGAAGAACATTTTTGTTACAGTTAGAATACTACTGAATACTACTGAAAATGATGATACACAAACACACTTAAAACCTCGTTATTTGATGGTAATTGAGATCCGACAAGTTTCTTACTTTCAGTTATTAAATCAGTAAACATTCTTTGTATTAAATATTAAAGTTTAGACTGACAGAAAAAAAACTGGTATTCATGATATTAAATCACACTAAAGATCAAATTTCTGTACAATCGGCTGACGAAAAAAAATTGAAAAAGTCATTCGATTGTATATTCTTTTTCAATGTAAGATTTAAGCTAATAGTGCTATCTAGTTACAAAATTTTGAATTATTATCTGTCGAAAATTAAAAACTATTGACTATAAATTAGATAGAAAATCTTTATTTTGATAGTAGTATTTTCTATGTTTTTATAATACAAGTTCTTATATAATTTACACTTTAAATTTTTGTTTCACATTTATAAAATTGAGAAAACACACTTCAAAATTACGTTTTAGTGTCTTAAGAGGTGAGTTTTTGCAAAGTTGGGGGTAAATTTAATTTAAAAATAAAATTTTCAGGCTTCGTACTGCTCACATGACGGAAAAAATAATGCATATAAATGAAGGGTTGAAATGACGGACTGCATGAATATAATTTTTAATTTTTATTTGTAAACTTCAAAACAGTTAGACAAAGTTTTGAGAAAAAAAACCATACATGTACTGGAAAATTGTAAAGAACGACGATCTATTTCTTTCAAAAAATAAAAATAATCCTTAAGATAGATCTATCTCGAACATAATATTTAAACCAACAACGAAACAAGTTTTGAGAATATGAAGGGATGATTCATTCGTTCATCAAATGAAAATAAGTCTCTTGCCAGATCTGGAAATAATATCAAATGAGTTTAATACATAATAGACAGAAAAAGTTTTTGATTAATTATTCTAAAAATATAAGAATTATTTTATACTTACTACGAAAAATAGCAAAACGAACATCATAATAAAACGTAAAATGAAAACGTTTGAACGATAAATCCAGAAGCACACTGGAAAACAGTAAGGTAAAATATCTATTTCGTTCAACAAATAAAAATAATCCTCATGACAGATCTGGAAATAATATTTAATTTGTATAATATAGTAGCATAAAATTTTTTTCATTAATTATTCTAAAAGTATAAGAACTATTTTATATTTACTATTGAAAATATAAAACGATAAATCCATTGGAAAACAGCAAGAAGCGATTATCTGTTTCGTTCAACGAATAAAAGCAATCCTCATGACAAATCTGAAAATAATATTGAATTTCTGTAATATATAAGTGGTAAACAATACTACATAATATAATATTTGAATAAGTAAAAGGAAACAATCTTTTAAATAGTGATTAGAATTTTTAATTTGCTCACTATTCTAAATTACTCTTCAACTTCCATTGCAATAGTGTTCTCAGCTTCTTGAAGCAATTCGAGAATCTCAACGATTTCAGGATCCTCCTCTTTTTCGATTAAACTTTTTCTTTCTTGTAAAACAGCTGCAATTTCTCTTGCAGAAATCATTTTATAAACCAACACACCATTTCTCATCGCATCTTTGACGCGTAAAAGACTTGCACACGTAATAACGTGTAATGCGACAGACGAGTGAAACAAGACCATTACGTATTTAACTATATTCATAAGCTTTGGGAACATTGCATCGCTGGATTCGTTCCTCGCTTTTTGCACATCGTACCAAAAGTCGATGGTTTCCGATTTTTTATAGTCCTTGTAAGTAAACGATACATTTAGGTTTTGCCACTCAAGATTCACCAGTTCCACATTAGCTTTGATCGATGGATATAGATTAACGTACTCAGCGATGGAATTGATATCTCCACTTAGTGCTTTTTTGATCGAACTTTGATGTGAACTTTAAGTGTGGATCATCGAAGTTGAATCGCATTTTGATTTGACAATATAATTTTATGTCAAAATCGAGGGCCCTTAGTCGGAAGGTGTACAATTCTCCTTTATCGATCTCGATTCCGCTTTGGATCATAGCATCCACTTTAGCACCAAAATACATTTCTTCCAATGGTTTCATATTATCCGGGTGGTCGAATTTTATTTTAGATAGCTTGACATCTGGTTTCTTCAGAACTTCCTTTTTCACAAAATTGGCCAAAATCAAATTGAGCAGGTGGCAAAACGGCTATCTTGGGCTTTTTGCTTTGAAATTCCAGATTAAAAAGTGTGACTAATTCCAGTACATAAGAGAGAAAATTAAAATACATCTTGTAAATATTGTTTTTCAATACATTGAGTACACTTTTAGCAGTAGAAAGATTTTCTTCGAGTACAGCAGCTTCGAAGAATGCAATCAAAGCAATCCAATGTTCCAATATTCTATTGGAACCAATATTCTCCAATATTCTTCAGCCTGAAAATCGACAAATATTACAAATTATTCATGAAACTCTAAAAATCAGAAAATTGAAAACTTGTTAGGTACAAATATTCGTAAAAAGCTAAGATACTTACGCGAAGTGAAAGCCCTCTTGTTTGGCAAGGTTTCAGAATTCGATGAGGTGTTTCTTTTGCAAAGATTTGGCACTTTTTTAATTCGCTTTGTCGCTTTGGACTGTTCTTCAAATAATTATAAATGTCGCATGCAAACTGTTCAACAGTGTTTGGAAGTTTGTCACACGCTCGAGAGGCGCATAAGTGTGCAGAATGACTGACGCAACCTAGTACCATTAAGTTGGGCGATATTCGTTTCAACTTGGCCTGAACTCCTTCAAATTGTCCCATGTTAACTGACGAGTTATCTGCTCCAAATCCGACGAGATTTTCGTAAGGAATTTTATTGTCATCAAGGAAACTCTTTACCGACTGATACAGAGTTTCGGCCGTACCATTTGCAATTTCAATCAAGTCATAAAAACGATCTTTGACACCTGTTTCATCGTCCCAATATTTGACCATTAAAGCAAGACATCTTTTGTAGAGACGTCTGTGGTTTCGTCCATGACAATAGAAAAATGAGAAATCCGCAATTTCTGTATGAGTTTATATTTGACATAAGTGAAAGCTGACTCAAGAGTAGTTTTTTACTTTTTGTTTTGTCCATTTTCAAATATTTAGCAATATCAGGGTCCGAGAAAGTAGATTGGCAAATATGAGGAAGAGTGTCCATCAAAACAAAATGTAAATTTTGGTCACATAAAGGCAGGTTAGCCTTAATTCACCATCTTGAACCTGATCGTTTCACTAGACCTATCTTCTTTGTCAGTAGATTGCTCTTCTTTGTCAGTGGATTGCTCTTCTTCGTCAGTGGATTGGTCTTCTGCGTCACTTGACTGATTGTTCGCATTCTCTGGATGATAATTTTTCGATACGTCCGAACCAAAATTATCAGAATTGCCGACTGACGTACGTAAATTGTGGTTGTCATTTTTTTCCAAATTCAATTTATTAGAGCCGATCCTAATAACAAATCTGAAAAATGTATCTAAATTCAAGTAAAAGGTAAATGTAAATACTTTTATACATATAAGCTGAAAGTTATAAATAATTAATTTTTAACAAAATATTTTTAAATTTATTCTTGAATAAAATATTTTACTTTTTGAATGAATGAAATAATTGTACTATTCACTCACTTCAAAAATAAAATTTTTCAGAGCTAGGGTTACAGAGATGGATATATTTTTATCTTGACTTTTGATATTATACTTGTCCATGTTAGTCGATGTTTGGTAGACTGCTACGCCAATTATCTGAAATAATGCAAATATAAAGTAAAACCTGTTTCACCTACTATCCAATACCTAACAATATTTATATTATATATGACATATATTAATATGAAAGAGAAAGAGAAGAGGGCGACCTAACCTAAAAACACTGTTATAACATAACGGTGTCTTAACTCTGTATTCAAGGATTTGATTGAAATGTACTATATTTTTCTCTACAAAGCTTATTTTCTTACCGTGAATAATAAAAGTTGAAGTCCCAGAAGGTATCCTAAAATATTTAAACTTAAAAACTGTAGCATCTTAATTTCATGTGCGGTTCCGTGTAGCAGACATTTTGAAAACAACATCAAACACCATCTGATATTCTAATGCCAGTAACCAGTCAACACCAGTAAACACTAGCCACTAACTACGATGATAGACACGATTACACGGACACTTTTCATCGTTTGAATGCCTGCGAAGTTTATCTCACTTTCATTGGTGAGCAGTCTTAGGGTGGAATCCCATGCAGGCGCAAAACGCAAATGTACTTAAAAAAAAGTACAAAGTCGAGTGTACTGAAAATGCGAGACGCGTACTCACGTACTCACCAGCCGAAAATAGTACCCAAAAAGTACAATTGTACTCAAAAGGGCAACACTGAATATTCCGCACGATCATTATATTGAAGCTTAACAGTTTGAGAATTAGTGTACGGAGTTTCAGATTTTTAGAACAATTTATGAAGTAGCTGTCTCAAGGTAAGTGAAAAAAGTCCCGCTTTTCCATGAGTTCCTGGAGATCTCTCAACTTCAATCTACTGTTACTTGAAAACTAATAATTTGAAACAATTTTGAAAATTAGTATGGTTTGTTACATATTTTATCCAACATTTAATGTTTAATGCTTAATTTAATGACATTTAATGTTTCAACATGTCTAACACTTTTCTCTTAAACGGCTAAACGAATAATAACAACTGTGACGTCAAAATTTTTATTTATGAATGTCTATTATAGAAATATGCTTTTGAATTTACAAAAATCAATTTGTTAAAAAAATTTGAAAAAAAAAATTTCAAAAATTTGAGATTTTTCTACAACTAATTACACAGCCACACAAAAAAAGTGTGCGGAGCCAAAAAAGCGACCTACATAGTGTTGTAGTATTGGTCGAGATTAGTCGAAATCCAAAATTTTGGAATTTTCTGCTTACCAGTTTTTTTTATTCGGCCTTGAATTTTTAGTCGAGGTTGAATTTTTCTAAATTGGCTACTTAGCATTCGGAATTGTTTTTTCAAGCTGTTGAGTGGATCTTTTCATAGCTTTCATGTTAAAAGATATTTTCTGAAGTTTAGGTGGCAAAAGAAATTTTTGTAAAAGTTAATAACAAGAAAATTATAATGTTTCAATATGTCTAACATTTTTCTCTTAAACGGCTGAACGGATATTAACAACTGTGACGTCAAAATTTTTAATTATGAATGTCTATTATAGAAATATGCTTTTGAATTTACAAAAATCAATTTGTTCAAAAAATTTCATTTGCTCATATACAATTTGATATTTTTCTACTCATCAAAAATTGTTCATCTCACGTTGTTCTACATTACTTTTGGAGAGAAACGCTGGAAGAAATACGATGTAATTCTTATTATAGCACGTTGTATGAATTTTTCAGTGCGACGCACTGACTTCACATAACAATCCTGCGCGACCTTTCACACAAGAATCTACTGCTCAACCAAAGGTAGCGCATGAATCTACTGCACATACAAAGGTTCCGCATGACTCTACTGCACAACCAAAGGTTGCGAATGGCTCTACTGCAAACCAAAGGTTGTGCCTGAATCTCCTGCACATCCAAAGACTGTGAATGACTCTACTGTACAACCAAAGGATTCGCTTGACTCTACTGTACAACCAAAGGTTGCGCATGATTCTAATGAAAGGTTGCACGTACCTCCTGTGCACAACCAAAGGTTGCGCATGGGTTTACTGCTCAACCAAAGGCTTCTCATGCCTCTACTGCATAACCACCCTTTGCGAATGATTTTACTGAACAACCAAAAGATGCGCATGAGTCTATTGCACATCCAAAGTTTGCGCATGACTCTACTACGCACAATCCTGTACAATCCGTTTTGTCCAAAAAAGGTACCTTCTTTCCCACTGTGCGTCATCTCTTTTTGTTATTCATAATAACAATTATTTAGTATACGCAACATTTAGTAACATTAAGATGTCTTTTAAAGGGATTCACTTTGTTATATTCCAATTTTTTTAACTATTAGTTTTTAAGCAATAGAGGATTGAAGTTAAGACACCTTCATGAAGTCATAGAAAAAAGGGACTTCTTTCACTTACCTTGAGACAGATATTTCGTAAATTAATTGAAAAATCTGAAACTGCGTACACTAATTCTTAAAATATTAAGCTTCGATATAATGTTTGTACGAAATTTTTGCGTCCTTTAGTTTGATCGCTATTAACGTGCAAAGTGTGAAAAACCAGGGCTCTTTCATTTTGAAACCGATAGTAGTCACTGTTTTATGACAGCCTTAGCCCCGACCAAGTCCCAGGTGAGAACCCTTTCCACGAACTCTATAATGAAACAGTGGCCAGGTGAAGAGGATTAAAATTTATAAATAAAATTCTTTACAGTTTTGTCTGTCATAAATCACCCTAATAAAGCTGTTTCATCTTAGTGCCACCGCACAACGCCTTTTTTTTGCCCTTGACAAAATTGCATATATTTCGGATATAAACTAATATATTGCGATGAAAAGGCCTTTCTGGGCCTTCTAATTGACCCTAACCCCTTAAACCAGCTAAATCCAACTCGTCGTCCGCGGGCTAAATCAACCTGGCTAACCCTATCATAAACTCGTCAGAACACAAGCTTACCAAAAAAAATTTTTGCATTTTTGAAAACTCTCTTTGAAATTGAAATTATTTTACTGCTATCATTTTATTACTGGTTTCTGCACTTGTCGAGTTGGATTTGCCTGACTTAAACGGACCTAAACCAGTCATGAACCGTTTCGCAGTATCGATCAAGTGCCGATATATCAGCAGGGTTATTTATGTGTCGCTTGTGTTGGGTTTGTGTGGTGGTAAAATATTCTTCACCATCTATCTATAATTTCTTGAACATTTAAAGAAGTGGTGTAGATATTTTGACTTCTACCTGCTTAGTAGACCATTGCTTATTTTAAAAATGTTTGAAATGAATAGTTTTCGTATTCCTAAAATGATCGATTTGGTTATAAAATAAACGTGTTCTAGTCCGAAAACTGTGCTAACACTTTTAATGTTGATCCCAATGGGCGAAAATTTCGCAGGTTTTAGCGTATCTCTTAGCATTTTTTCGCTTATTTAAAGTAATGAAAATATGTAAATTAAATATTTATAATAAATAATCATTGTTAAATGCATGAAAATAATTTTTTAATCTTAAATTAGACTTTTGAAGTAATGGATAAAATAATAATGCAAATTTACTGCTAGAAAATATGATTCATTTGACTTCAAAAAAAGAAATATTTTTTAAATATAGTAATTAATCTAAAAATATTTTTTTTCCTTAAAAATTAAAATTTTATACATTTAAACAAAAATTATTTATTACAAATATTGAAATTGATGGATTAATATCGAGCGATACATTAGTGTTCTGGTTTCACGGTCAGTGGAAAAATCTCTTCTGATGATAATTCGCAACCTACCCAAATTTATATATTTTCATTATTTCAAATAAGCGCACCAAAAGCAGCCAATGAGGTGACCGACGTGACGCATACGCAGTGCGATCGGAGAGCAAAATTGGGAGCACTGCGTCGGCGAGGCACTGCGTTGTCCCTGGTTTAGTATTCTCCGTTCACTCGTATTGCTGTGGCAGAAAAACAACATAGGTTTGAAACACAAACGAACTATTTGAAAAACAAAAAAATTTTTGAAGTTAAGTGACGCAAATGTCACTTACTAGTGGCAGTGAATGAGGATTTTGTGGTCGTGGTTACAGCACTTTCCCGCGCTCAGCCCGACAGGCCGCATTCAACCCGCAAACACGCCAAGAATCTAAAAATCATTTTCAAGTTAATTTGTTTTCATTCTATACTGATTTAATTTTTTTTTAACCTGAAAATGATATTAGGTTGATTGCGCGTTTGCGGACTGATAGCGGATTTTCGGATTGCCGGGTTAAATGCGGTGTAACGGTTTCCTATCGTTAGGGATAAATTACAAAATATTAATTGCTCTATTTTAATTCAAAGCTTCTCAATTCATAATAATCACTGGTTATTTAAACTTAGATTTTGAATAATTCAATTTATTTTCATCATAATTTATTTTTAAATCAAAAAGCTGTAGCTTCGAGTGCGAATTGTTGGAATTTCGTCCAACAATTATTTGCTCTTTAAGCCAATTTTTCATTTCCTTATTACGATGTACTAAGGGAAATTATTTACTTTTTTCTCAGTGTCACGTTCGTAGTCAAAATATTTAGGGTATTTTGGAATAGGCTTATTTAGGAATAAGAAGAAGTTGAAGGCGCGATGAGTGTCTCTGAGGGTGGTACTTGCTGCTCGGAGCCTTCCGCCTATTCGACGAGATTGTTACGCGTGGATGAGATAGTTATTACACTTCGGAGATGTTGCCTTTTCGAAAAATGTATGTATGTAACGTATGTATGTATGTATTTATTAGGAGATGGTCTGGTAACTAAAGATGCGCAATTTTGGGAGTGGCGCAAGCCAATTAGTATATATTAAAGATGGGCATTTCAGCAGTAGGAGATATTCTGATTGTTTATTGGGCTTCCAGATTTAGAAGAAACTGAATTATGGTGTGAGGAATATTGGAAAAAGTGATGGGAGGCAAGAAATGGTGGCAAATGATATCGATGTGGATTTTAGAAGAAATAGAAATTATAAAAGTAGGGAATGTCTTATTATTTCATTGGCTTTAAAGAAATGCGGAAGGTATAGGGTAATTTAAGAGTAGGAAAAGAATAATTTCCATTGGATTGGGAAGTGTGACGTTTCACTTGAGTGGCAAAATTTTAGTGGAGGGAACCACGATAAAGATGCACATTTTAAGAGTAGGGAATATTCTGAGTTCTTATTGGGTTTCTAGATTGAGAAGGAACGGAGAAGAAATGTTAATATGTGATTAAATGGTGGGAAATGATATTTGTGTGGATGGTAGAGGGAAACGATCTCTTGTTTTCTGTTTATATATGTAACCGTGCATATGCAATGTGTGTGTATAATGCATTCACATGCACATTGCGGTATGCCTTCCGAGCGACTCCTCAGAAGCGAGTTTAATAAATCAATTTAAACTAATCAACTATTATTTTCCCTCTTAGAAAATAATTCGTTTAAATGGACTTTCGGAAAGTTTTGCTCGTGACTCTTGGTCCATGCTAAAATCTTTAAATCGCATTGTTAATTCTTAAGAATGAATGTTATTATTTTCTTTTATATAATTCTTAGAAATCGTTGCAAACAGATAACTCTGGAATGCATCGCGATTGCATGGAGGCGCTAGAGCTGGTGCAACTGTGGTTCACTGGGTCAGTATCTCAGGTTCTTTATGACAAGGGTACTAGGTTAAATGGAAAAGGAAGTTTAAAAATAGTATGAACGTAACACTCAGTCGTGTTTGGAAGTGAATTTGGCCCTAATAAGAGAATTATAATTTTATACTCGAACTTTACGATTTTCAATTTGCTTTTACTTTTATAATTATGATGCACGTTCCATAAATCACTTGGATTATTAGAACTCTATTTAATTCTTTATTGTAGGCAACACTGAGGCGAGAATGATTGCGCGTTCGATTTTTATTTATTTAAAAAAAAAACAACTTACGTTCTCTGAACGTTTGTAGCGATTCTATCGCTTTTTAATTTCGCAGACGAGCTCCTTAGAAGGTTGAAAGTCTGCGAATACTAAAAATTAATTTAAAATCAAAACATGGTATAAAAGGGGGTTTTCCTGACCTGCGCTAGCTCCCTGACGTGATCAACACAGCCAGGTATCAATTGCCAAATATTTCCTAACTGAAAGCTATGGATCGTGCGACTATTGGCAAACGAGGTGCCTAAGCATTAAGCAAAATCCACAAGTCTTCAGAATCTTTTTGCTCTGGCAGTGGATTGAATTATTTAATTTGAGCTCAGCTGTGTTTTACTTTTAATCTTCACGAGCAACCAATGCACAAGATTAGCTGCAGCCTCGTAACCGATTATTATGACTCACACATACATGAGTGTCGTGATAATCGCTGGTTACTTAAGCTTCAGTTGGCTTTTATTGCTTGTGGGATTAAACAACCTGAGTTATTAGGGTGCGAATTCTGGTGATCCGTCCAAATGAGCTCCCAGCGTATGGGTTGAAAATTCGGATTAGGTGCGAAATTCTGCTCCAAAACGATTCTACTTTTCTGGTAGCGATCGAAAATAAGAAACAGTGTAATCTTTCGACGGAAGGACTGGGAGACAAAAGCTTTACTAAATTCTCAGAGATAGAGAGCAGCGGAAGTTAGATGCCCCTTCTTGCGCCAAACTCTATGAGCTAGAGGATTGCTTCACTTTAAAATAAAACCACGCTTCTCACCTCGTGAAGAGGATCAAAGCGTAAGAGGCCGAGACCTGATAGCGAGCTGCTTTTATCGTTTTGGGCCTCTGGCCTGCCCACTATCGGTCCCCGGTATTTTCGGCGCGTGGCGTTTCTTGATTCGCACGGTCATCGACCTGCTTTTCCAATCGGGTAGATTTTTCTCCTACTCTTTCATTGATTTTGTGCGCGCATTTTTCTTTCGTCCGTGAATCTTTGGCGCCTTTTCTCGCCCCCCTAATTCTGTTGGTGGGTCCTCTTGACATTTTTAGCGCTATTTTCTCCCGCCGAATATTTATTCTCCCCCGTATTTATTTATTACTTCCATCTGAAATATTCTGGAATCTTCTCGGTTTTCAATACCGTATCATCTTTTGTCGAGTGCCCTTATTTTTAAATTGATATTGAATAATTTAATATTTAATTTTTCTTCTTACTTTTCTTATTTTATTTTGATAGTAATTAATGTTTTATTATTGAGGGTAATTCGGACCGTCGGAGCTGGTTTGCGGGTTAACCCGACAACCCAACAACTCGACCCGACCCGCATTTATTTTGCACATCTCGAGAAGCAGGTATCAAAGAAGCTACGCTATACCAAACTTCTTATATAGTATTCCTCAAAACTGTTCTCCTGCCCCTCATTCCTCGATTCAGTTTGAAAAAGTAAATAATACCGTCAAACGGGGAAACTTTGTACATGTGGGGTAAATTCGGACAGCCCTAAATTACTTTAATACTTTAAATTATTTTAAATTAGTTAAATTAGATACTTTAAATTATACAAAACGGTTCCAACTAGAATATGGAATCAGTTTAAGCCTTAACTGGTTCCAGATCCTAATTAAAACCACTTTGAGTAATTTAAGCGATGAAAAATCTACCTGTCTAACTGTAGGCAGTTTTGTGTTTAGAATCGTGTCTGCTTCTACGTCAACATGCAAAATTTGTGTGTTACAGCGTAGCATCCTCGAAGCCTGCTTCATGCTGCAACCAAGACCACAAAATCCACATTCACTGTCACTAGTAAGTCACAATTACGTCAGTTCACTTCAAAACTTTCTTTTGTTCTTCAAACCGTTCGTTTGTGTTTCAAAGCTTTGTTGTTTCTCTGCCACAGCAATACGAGTGAACAAAGAATACTCAACCAGGGACAACGCAATGGAGCCTCTGCGAGGCTCGCTCAGTCTAGAACGAATATCTCAAAAACGCGAAGAAATACGCTAAAACGGACGAAATTTTCGCCCATTAGGGTCACAAAATGGCTTGTTTACTTAATAATCATGGTTTTTTCGACGAAAGAGTAACAGCTGATTATGGCTGCCTCTAGGTCCTTTGGGGCAACATTAAAAGTGATCAGACAGTTTTGGGACTGGAACATGTTTATTTTCTCACCAAATCGATCATTTGAAGCCAACGAAAGATTTTTATTTCAAACCTTTTTGAAATAAGAAATGGTCTGCTGCCTCGGCATGAAGCTTATATTTCACAAAATTATATGAAGACATGAGAATGACAACTCTGTAAAGACCATTTGAAGTTGGCCTTTAAATTGGGTTATTTTAACTATTACTTGGGGGGCCAACTTCAAATGGTCTTTAACGAGTTGTCATTCTCATGTCTTCATATAGATTCTAGACATTAACTGAAAGATCTTTAACTTTATATTCTAGAATAATGGTGGAGCATGAAGAGAACTTAATCGTAAGGTACGTCATTTTTTAAGCATTGTGCCGTGTTTGGAGGCATCGAAAACCCCTTGCAGCTTTTTTTTAATATGATTTAATGATTATGTGAAGAGTATTAGGAAAATTTTAATCATTAATAAAATTGAAAAAAAATCTAGGAGAATAAAAATCTACCCAAATTTACCCTCGCCCTTCCAGGGCGCGGGCACATTTGCTTCGTGCGCGGGGATCGCTTCGCTCGCTAGTTTGGGCGCGCCCACAGCGCGCGGAATGTTCGCCACGCTTCGAGCAAAGTCAAGTTTATTCTTCATGATTATTATTATACTGTAAGTAAATATTGTTATTTTATGAAGATGAACTTAATTTGGTCAAAGTTACTTCAACTTTGAGGAATACATTCTCATCACGAGTCTCACGCTGCGCGCTCGAATATATCATACAATTAAAAAATTAATGTGTGAAGAAAACTCAACATTTATTATTTTTTTAGGTTTGTCAAAAAAACTAAAACTAAAACTTAAAAATGCTCTCACTTTTTGAATTGTGGGCGGAACGAAAAAGGTCATTAAGATAATTTTCAGAGCTTTTTATGGTCAAGCAGTTTTATTAAAATTACTATATTTCTTTAATAATCATTTTTTAGAATTTTGAAAATGTTCTAACTTTTTGAATTTTATACTAATTGAAAAATTCTGTTGGGATAATTCATAAAGATTTTTGAGAATCACTAAGAATCTTTATTAAAATTTCGGTATTTCTTAAAAAACTATTTTTCAACATTTTGAAAATGCTGTAACTTTTTGAATTTTGTCCTAATTGGTAAATATTATAAAGATAATTTATAGTATTCTTATACAGCTACCAAGAACCGACATTAAATCTTTTAGAATTTTGAAAAAGTTGAAATAATTTGTAGAGCTTTCTGAAAGCTATCTAGAACTGGCATTAAACATTTATTTTTCTTAAAAAAATTGTTTTCAAAAAGATTAAAAATACGCTTCATTTTTGAGATTTCATCGGATATGGCTGGTTAACGAACTTGATCTTACTTTTTGCACACTAAAAACAGTATACCATAGCTCAACATGATCCGTCAATTCTTTCGGAAGTTATCGTGTCTAAAGACGACGACGGTAGACAGACAGGATCGCAAAACCCCGTTTTTTGGATTTAGAGGTTCTCAAAACGTGGAGATCTGCCAAACACCGTTGGGGGGGGGGGTCAAATTTTACATAAAAGTAATACCTTCTTTGATGAGGATCTAAAAAAGTATGATGTACAATTTTATCAAAATAATTAATACTTCCTCTTTGAAGAAGAAAATATATTCGCTAATTCATCATAGTTGGGAAGCAAAGTACTCATAAAATGAGTACCACAAAATCATAGATAAGATGAAAACACCCGAGATCGAAGTCACAGTTAATTTTATGTTTTTTTGTAGTCTGGAATTCTGTTACATATTTCAATCTGTAAAAGATTTTCTTCATACTTTTGTGCTGTACAAGAAAGAATAACTAAAATTAAAATATTTATTTTTGATAGATCCAGCTGAATCAGTTCCTGCTCAGTCGAGTGACTCTATTAACGTCGACTTCACTGAATCCCAAAAACCATCGCAGTCCTTCGGAATAATTGAACCTTTGCCAGGACCAAGCTCTTCTTTGAACTGGAAAAAGAAACATGATATAGAGCCAGTGAAAATGAAAATTTGTCAGAATCCAACAAAAAATTTTTCGCATTTGAATGACAGCAAGCCTTTTCTAATTAGTAATACTAGTGTGCCGCCCGGTAACATCAACTGCAACAAATCGGAATTTAATAAACAAGATCATCACAAAAAGTCGGTGACGAACAAACGGAAATCCTCGAATGGAGAAAACGTAGTCTTGGATAGATTTGGCAGGTCGATGAATGTTAAACCAGAAACAATAAGCATTTTGAAACAGTTACCTGACATTTCTTTCCTAAGTGCGCGAACGTTGCTTGTCAATCCCGAAGAGAGACATGTGGTTCAGGACTTAGGTGCTATGATAAATCGAAAAATGCCAGGCTGAGTAACGTCGGTCTGAATGTAAGTTTGAAAGGGAAATGTTTTAACGAGGTTTCACAATTTTTTCGACAAGACAAAAAACAGACGATGGAAATATCGACGTTCCTTACTACTCGACAAAATCAAAATTCATTGACTCCTATTACCTTTCAAACTTGTGTTCAGACCAACTTTCGTATTGCCTTTTCCGCTGTGAAGTTGAAACTAATACTATTTCATTGGCTACTAGCAATTCTCACTTCCTTTAATAGAGAGTTCGTAAAGAATGATTAAATATTTGAGTAGAGCTGTAATATTTCGGAGAATTTAAAAATTGGCGAAGTCAAAAAGAATACTGAAGCCTTTTCAAAAGCCCGAAATATTGCAAAAAATAGTACTAGTAGAAAGAAAAATGCTTGGAGTTTTGTCGTCGATTTTAATCTTTTTTCAATTTTCTTGAAACAGAATAGCTTTATTTACTCTTATAAGGTGGGCCAATAATTTTAATTTTCCATTTTATTGTCTTTGTTCCGAACAACAATTTGTTCCGAAGGGAAATTAACAAAATATAATATATACTACAACGCATAAAAATATTGGAAATCTTCGTAGTTTACTTTTACCTTGGGCAATTTAAAATTATACGGGTTAATTCTGCATGAAACTTTCTAATTTTTTATCAAAGTTTACTCTTAAAAAAATATCCAATACGTAATGATTCCCGTCTCCTAACCAATAACATAATGTATATTCTAATATTATTAACTAGTACAAAATGTTATGAAAAAATGAGACTAAAAAAGTAACTGAAAGTTTTTAACATGTCAGTTAAAATCATTACTTTTTAATAGAATAATACTGAATGATTACGTATAAATTTTATGAATGACAGTTTCGCATTTTAAACCTCTTGCCGAAATAATTTTTTTAAACCGGAGTGTTTATTCGTACAGAAATTCCAACGAGACGAAGAACCTCAGTCCCCTTTTGTCGGTCTTTTTCAGGTCTCTAAACCTGAATCTATCTTCAAAATGTTTAAAAGTGCAATATTTCGGATTCAGTTTAAAACTATACCGATATTCGCATGAAAGATGCAACTCGGTTGAAAAAATTCTTTTCGTAGCAACTACACGGAAAATTCGACTTTCGATGCCTTTACAGCGGGGCGAAAGTAGCAGTTTCATCCCTAGGGTTGAAAGTAAAAAAACAGCTGACAGAAACTGCTTAGAGACGGACTCCCATGACGAATTGCAGTTTCTGTGAGCTGTTTTTTACTTTTAACTCTACGGTTGAAACTGCTACTTTCACCTTGCTGTACAGGCATCGAGTCGAATTTTCAATTTAGGTGTTATGAAAAATTGTACTTGGGGAAAAGCAACGATGTCAACTCGTGTGATATCTGCCCTCGCTTCGCTCGGGCAGCTAACTTCGCGCTTGTTGAAATCATTGCCTTTCTGCCCTTGTTACTTAATATACTATGAAGTCCCTGAATCCGAATCTAACCCCAAAATTAAAAACAATGCAATATGGTGGACACAATTTCAAAAAAATATCGATATTTGCGTGTACGTTGCAATTTTCATGAGCCTCGGTTTTACTTTGCTTTAAAAGTTTCTTTATCAAGTGATACCGCCATTTTATCCGTAGTATAAAATAAAAAAATTGCGAGCTTTTGACTTTCATGTTCCCCGCATGTTATACTAATTTTTCATAAAAATCAATGCATGTCAAATAATGGGTACTCTTCAGAATTTCGTAAACATCAGATTTCAAAAGATTTCACGTCATTAAGTTTCTTTATTCGTTTGTACTTATTAGGAGTATGCAAAAGCTCGCGAGCCCAAAGAAGCTCGCGAGTCCAGAAAACCTCGAACGGCTCGCGAGTTTGTGAGACTCGCAAAACTTACACACCGTCAGAAAACTCTATTTTTTACCGGCGACCTTTTTTCGGCTCGCGAGCTTCTTTGGTCTCGTGAGCGTATTCGAGCTCGCGAACTTTATTTTTGGCTCGAGGTTCTGCTCGACTCGAACCCAAAAAGCTCGGCTGACACTAACTGAGCTTTTGTACATCCCTAGTATTTATGAAAAAAGTACTGAATATGTCGACTCCAAGACTTGTCCTTCTTACAACACCTTTTACATTTCAAGTTATTTCTCATGTTATGAACAATTCTATGACAACTGTATTGCCATATTTCGTTTAGAGAAGCATAAAGAACATGACCTTATTGATAAAAAGCATATTATATCTGCATACGTTAATTTATTTATAATCAAAGTGTGTCCCTCACTTTTTGCGTCGACTATACAGTCTGGGTCACAAAAGGGGAACCCGAAAAAGTCAATGAAAACTGCACACTAGGTATAAATCATGGTTATGATGCGATAGAGGGGAATTTACTCTAATGCGCAATATATTGAAGATGCCACAATTTCTGCAATATTATTTGTGAGCATTCATTTCTTATAAAAAGTTTGATTTACTGGCTTAGGAAAACAAACAAAAAACATGTTCAAACGATGTCACGTTCTTTAAACAGTCTTACAAGAATGTGAAATACTTTAAATGTAAAGTCTGGAAGGTAAGATTTAAAACTATATCTAGAAATATTTAAAACCTGCAGTGGTTGCGAAGTTATTTGATGTAACAGAGAACAGTGAAATTTTCACTCCTTACTATGCGTTAAATTCGATATCTGCATGAAAAATAGTCAAAATAACTTAAAAAATAGCTCATTTGAAACAGAATTTTCCAGAGAAACTAATTATTATGACAAATATTAATTGTCAGGTTCGGTAAAAAAGTTATTTAACAAATTGTCATTGAAAGTTGAGGAAGCGAAAAAAGTGAAAATCTAGATTTTCAATGCTTTCTATTATAGTCGATATCTTCAAAACCAGTGGTTCTATTTTAATCCACAAATGATCAGTTTGAAGCTTGTTTTATGTAGATTAAGCTCACAAATTTTCATCAACTTTTGATCATTTTGCTTTAAATAGCAGTAAATTGAAAATAATTTGTCATATTTTATATCTAAAATTGACTTTAAAATATTGATGTAACACGAATTGTATAAAAGAAATAATACGATGCTTTTTTTCCTTGCGTAATAGAGTTAATATACTTCTCTTTCAGATCGTAACCATGATTTATACCTAGTGTGCAGTTTTCATAGACTTTTGCCGGTTCCCTGCTTGTGACACAGACTGAAGGTCTAATTTAAACAAAAAAAAAAAAACGAATAAAACATTACTAAATGATGTTTTTATAAAATGATATCGAAAGTTTATGGCTTCCTTAACATATTCCCTTGTGGCTTTTTCCTGTTTTATTAGCTTAAATTATATTTTCATTCAGAAATGTGCGAAAAATAAACTGTCAACGAAATTGAATGGCGCTCCATCAATCAATGCTACACGCCTGAAAATTTCATTACTTTAAAAAAAAATAAGTGTTCTACAATATTGTCTCGATGTCCTCTGGAAACGAAAAAAAGTTTGAGAAAAAAAATTGATTATTGCGCTTTTAGTCTGCGGCTTTAACCATTTTTCATAACCAAAATTGTCGACTTCACAAAAATTTCACTTTTCAAGCAGCTTGAATATGGTTATAGTCGAAAATTTTTCAAAATAATAATCGTTCACTGTCTTTCACCTTTTGCTTCATATTAAGTACTATCATGTTTAAAAAAAAATTATTTGAATGTACTTTTATTTAAAATTAAGTTTCTCATAGTCGCAACAGGTGACCGAAAATTATGTCACGAACAAAAGAAATAATTAAATAAATAATTCTTTATTTTGTTTAGAAACAATTTTGACTTTGAGAACGCATCACGGAGTTGGCACGTGGGTCGGACTCTGACCTATTATTCAGGCCGTTTCTGATGCTCTTTCCAATGTGTGTTGGGTTTAATAGTGTGGAAACATGTTTATCAAATACAATATTTATTGTTTATTCCCCAAAATGCACAAATAACAAGATCTTACAATGGTGTTTAATATGGTATGTAATAATATTAGTATATATGGGAATGACGGAACAAAAATATGTATAACCAGATTGCTGACAAGTTGATTGTTGATGGCTCACTTTGAAAGAAAGTGAACAGATTTGTGAGACTATATTTTATAAATGTTTTACTTTTAATTTTTGATACTTGGAATTCATGACTACAGCTTATCTCCGCCCGATTGCAGAGAGCAAACTGATTTTATTCTAAAAGCTGTTAAATTCTTACCAAGAACAATTGTCATAAGACAAATTTCGTTGATTTTTATTTTCCGATTTGTTTTTGAAAATTCAAATAAAACTCAGGAATAATTTGAAAGATGTTTAAAAGAAATCCGGCGAATTTATATTCTACTTTAAATATTTTTGTGGTCTTCACTTTATTTAATCGAAGAGTATACGTCGCCAAGCATTTCTCGCAAAAAGGAAATCACAAAGAACTCAGAAAAACGTTTTGCAAACGTGGCCTTTCAGAGTCACGAGGAAAATGTCTTGACGGAGGATTTGTCTGTGGGACGAAAAATTATAGTTCACTCCCGAAGACAATTAGGATGATACGCCTAATTAGGTGGGGAGGAACTACTTTTCTTAGAAGCGCTACACCTGTAGATAGCTTCGTGGTCAAGAGTTGCTGAATTACATTTCCCACGATAATAAGGTGTTCTTAAGCAGCGCTTGGTTTGTGCAAGCGGGAGGATCGTTCAAATTTTTGATGACCTCTGCAAATTATTATTTCAATGCTTGTCCATAATTAATAATTTAATATTTATTTGGGTTTGAGATTTGTCAGTAGGTTTTTTTGTTTATAATTATCCGTAAATGGATGATTATCATAATAATAATAATTTAATCAAACCGATTATTTTCGACAAACTTCCCCTGAGAGTTGCTTCGTTCAATTATCGATTATTTGTTATTGATCAGTATCCAGGATTTCGAATACTGGTCAAACACATTTAATCGATCTATTTTTGATAGCTTATTGAAGCTTTTGTTGGAATTTATGAAATTGGTCGAAGAAATAATAATTGCAGCATCGATAGCGATTGTGTAACATTGCAGTTTTTAACTGCACGTTCTGTAAACAGCTCTTCTCCCTTTCGTTGGCACCCTTATCGAAAAAGGCTTAACGAGAAGCAACCAAGATTTTAGAGAGATAAGAAATCATGGTTAGGGATGCGTTTTTAGAATCAAGTTAGGGTTTTCATGTTTAAAATGATCAGATCTCCTAGGGCAAATCAAGATTGATTCAAGTTTAAACTAATGCTTTTTGTTTATTTATTTTTATGATTTAACTGAGGGATGATGCTCGTTCGGAACATTGCAAGGCCAGAGAAAGAGATGCAGAGAGAGAGAGAGAGAGAGAGAGAGAGAGAGAGAACATCTTCCAAATCTCCAGCTGCAGTCGATCAACCAGCATCCAGCCAACATCCAGATGCGGTCACGAATGCAGTTGTTAACTGCACAACGAGGGTGACGAGTGGATGGAATTCCCCCTTAAGTCGGAGAAACTCATGATCGTACGAGTTTGAAGAACGCGCCGGAAATCGACCTCAGAACCACTGGCGACATCTAGCGGCTCATTATCTTAAACGAGCGAAGCGAATACGCTAATGTAAAAGAACGGGCAAGCGACGCCAGGTAGTCCGCATGTATCACTCCTCAACCGTCACACTATTCTGTAACCGCGGTACTGCACCCAAGTAGAGGAGAGCGACGGTGTACGTCGTTCCGCGAGCGTCAGACCCCGGTCTTCGTTGTCGAGCCTTGTTCAAAGCAAGACGTGCTTTTTTGTCCGTGACATTTTGGGAGAATCCCGTGTAAGTTCCGACGAGGATAGAAGCTAATTCGTGTATACGAGGATTTTTCCACCCCTGAGGTAGACCTGGTCGCAGAGCGGCATATTCTGTTCAGTAAGCGGCTCTTTGAAAAAGGTTTCGGTAATTCAAAGATAACATTTTTGGCGTGGTCTGGTCGTAGCGTCGGTGGACGCCATTTTCAGTCGACCAGACTCACTTTTGTTTTTCGCAGTAAGTGGAAGATTATCGCTCCCTAAGTTTAAGATTTCATTTTGTAAATTTGAATCCGCCATCTTGAATTTAAAAATTTCATTTTCCTGACTTGAGAATCGTACTCGTCGACCCCAAAAACCCCCGAATACAAATTTTCAGACTCATACGTCTTTTTTTTATAAATTTGCATCCGCCGTCTTGAATTTAAAAAATTTAATTATCGAACTTAAGATTTGTACTCGTCGACCCCAAAAACCCCCGAGAACAAATTTTCACTCATATGCCTCTTTTTCATGGCCCTGTGTAAGCGAAAATGATAATTTTTCCATTTTTTAAGTTTTTGGACATTCCATAGCTATAGTATGCTTAAATGCTCCTAGAAACGATACATGAATTATTGAAGGTAATGTGCCAAACTGTCAATTTGCAAAAAAATATATATATTCCGCCATTTTTCTAGTCTAGTGCGAATTTTGATACTTTTCTTCATTTTCTGACCCACTGTGCATCGTCCCTCAGTTAAATCATAAAAATAAATAAACAAAAAGCATTAGTTTAAACTTAAATATATCTTGATTTGCCTTCGGAGGTCTGATTGTTTTAAACCTGAAAACCCTAACTTGAGTCTAAAAACGAATCCCTAACCATGATTTCTCATCTCTCTAAAATCTAGGTTGCTTTCTTGTCAAGCCTTTTTCGATAAGAGTGTCAACGAAAGGAAGAAGTAATAGTTACTATAAATAATCATGTCATCATTAATCTGACTGCACGCTGATACGAGAGTGTATGTAGTTATGAGCAATACTGTTTTGTGTTATGAGCAATACTGTTTTGTGTTATGAGCAATACTGTCGAAAATATTCCATTAATTGAAGGTTTAATAAGTTTTAAGAAAATTTTAGTCATAATTAAAAGAAATAAAATATATGGCTTTGTGCATTACAAATTATCAGCTTTAAAGGATTCAAGAAGCTGTATACAAAAAATAACGAACATTCCTGCCTGTGACTATTAATGTTTTTTTGTAACGCCTCCATGGAAAATCCTCTTTCGCGTACCATCTAGAGGCACCGAAAGAAAGCCTTCGCGAACACGTGCCTGATGCGCATGCTCGCAGTGTGCGAAGTTCTCACATGTACGAGAAAAATTTTCTCATACTGCGAGCATGCGCAACGGGCACGTGTTAGACTTTCTCACACGGCGAGCATGCGCAACGGGCGCGTGTTAGCAGAAGCCTCCTTTCGGTGCCCCAAGATGGTACGCGAAGGAGGACTTTCCATGAAATTGTTGCAAAAAATAGTGTTCGATACAAGCGCGCGAAGGCGTCAAAGCCGCACTCGTGTGCAGGCGCAGCACGAGCCCGAAGGTTCGTCTTCAATCACCTCAACTCGCCCTTCGAGCTCGTGCGGGCATTGCCGCCTTCGCACGCTTGTATCGAAAGATACTATTTCAAAATTTATATAAATTGTAGTCTATTAACTTTGAAAACAAGTGAAACAAGTGATTTAACTACATTTTATAGAAGGCTCGGACCGTTACGCCAGCGACACTGAATTTGTACGAATACACTTTTGTATATCGTCCAACAAATAACTTTGTTAATATTGAACTCAAATCCGTTGGCATATGATGAAATTACTCCTTGAAACTTAAGTTTCAAGTGTATTAAAGAAAAATTCGCTTTTAAATACTTTTGATAGTGTGCAAGTAAAAAATGTTACCGTTACTCCAGTGACATGTAAATTTGTGGACAAACTTTTCGATTTAATAACACATTTTTGTATACAGCTTACGTGATTTTTATTAAAATTATTATATTTATGAAATATTTTGACTGAAATGCCAAAGTTTCAGATAAATATCTAATAAAACATAAAAGCGACAGACTTTCAAAGATACAAAAATGTAAAATGGTCACTCTGCAAAAGTGAGATTTGACATATATGAACGATTAATTAATCGTCAATGGTACAGGTTTACACAAAGAAACAATTGTCGCACGTAGTTTTTGTTACAATAATTAAATATATCTTGAGGTTAATTATTATTTCTCTCCTCGAACATCGCTAAATAACGAAGACTTAAAATCTCGAAGTTCTGGAAAATCTCTCATATCGAAAAGCGAATATGCCATCGTTTGATATATCTTTGAGTATATTAAGTTGTAGTTATCATTAAAATTGTGATATCAATCGTAATACTTTTTCAAGCCATACGTACATATGCAAAAAGTATGGTTGGTTGAAATATTCTTATATCACCGGACCTTGTATTGCTTTACGTTTGAACTTCTTTTTCCTATTAGGGGAGACTCGGGTAATACCGGCCACTTAAGCTTTCTTTCTAATAAGTTGTCCAGTAATGCTCGAAATATTAATATAAAGTACCAGTAATAATGTCAGGAATCCTATCAATACCTGTAAAATAGATATTCAAAGAACAAACAAATTATACAGGAGAAACAAGAGATATATGTGAGGACCAAAATAGGTTATTCCAAAACAATGTCGGGTAGCCCCGGCCACCGAAATAAACGTAAAATTAGGATATTTAATCTTAACTGAACAACAGAAAACATATTTTTATGTAAACTGAAAGATTGGAATATGTCTAAAAATTTATTCAATAATGAATAGAATATTAAATGCCATTTTATAATACATTTAAGTACAAATTTAATGAATTCATGACCAATGAAGGTAATTGCAGATAAATTAAACTTTAGATAGAATCATAAAATAAGGTAAGGCCGACAATGATGTTAATTCGTGACCTGCTTAAGCAGATTAACGTTTATTTTTTTGATTTTTTCTCTTATTTTTCTCCTTTGTACTCCTTTTTCTCTTTAAACTTTCCTTTCTATATTCAGTTTCCGTTCTCTTTTTTTCTTTCAGCCTCTCTTGCTTTGATTAGAATGCCTCTTTCTTCCTCTTTTTCCCTTTCTTTTTTTCTTTGAATTCTTTTAAGCTCGGCTTCTTTTTTTTTTTTAGCTTGAGTCGCTTCTCTTTATCTTGATGTCTACGCTTCACAGCCTGATAGAACTCATCGCCAGTCAAAATCTCAGAATTCTCGCTTAGTCGTTTTTGTGAATTTATCCTCCGCTAGGTAGAGTCTGGCAGTGACATCAGCTGCTGAATCTGTGACACAAATTCAACTTGTTGAACAGAATTTTCCTGCGCCAAATTTTGTGTATTATCTTCTGGTTCAACAATTTCATGGCTAGAACAACTAGCTGTAGGTGCACTAGTTTTCTGAACTTCATTCACAGGTACGTCTATGATCAAAGAGGGTGCAAAGTCAGGATCCGTAAAAATTTGCGGATTGAATGTATGTATTCCAGTGCATGAGAATCCATTTTTAGCAATCTCCAGCGTGCACACTTTCTTATAAACTTCTTGCACCAGACCTGCGATGTCATAATCACCGATTCTCAAGCCAGGATTTTTTCGCATCCACAAAGCACACTCATCCGGATACGCTTGTTTAAAAGGTTTCATAAATGTTCTGTCTAGAGGTTGTAGTTTATGACTCGTGTGCGTGGGCCGTCTAACAACAGAAGAACTGAAGAACCTTTTGTTGGACGCATTATTTTAACGAAATTCTTAGAGGAGCATTGACCATCAAGTACATATTATACCTTTTTAATGGGAAAACAAACATAGGTGGAATAAATATTCCCTCCTGAGCTCATACAGATTAGGACTGTGGTATTTTTTCCTCTTTCCGCTGATGTGAGCTTTCCTACCTGACACTCCTTTCAAAAATATTACCATCGAGTTTCCATGAACGCAAGTAACGCCTGTTTCGTCACAATTAACCCTTCTGCGTATGAGTTATAAGCGACCTTAGCTATTTGAAAATTCATACATTTTTTATAACATTTACTCATTAAGAATATAATATATTCTT
>JBAGKK010505242.1:0-14443 GCA_037177015.1 Euceroptres primus | reverse complement strand
TGCAGATACAGTTAGCTAAACTCAAGAATTTCATAAATCGCATAATAAACATTTTATATGGTTCATTTAATTGTGTCCATTTATGCTAATAATTAAAAAAAGCACCTGAAAAAATTTATTTTTTGACCTGGAAAACCTGGAAAAGTCCTAGAATTTTTTTTAGAAGAAACGCTAGACACCCTGTTTAAGGGCATTTACCAAGTTTACCACATGACCAAGATGTCGGTAATTTATGTTCACCCACTTTTCTCGTAAATTTATTTAAGTTAATAATTTACGAGAAAAGTGGGGGAATACAAATTATCGACATCTTGGTCACGTGGTTACCTTGATACTTGCCCTTAAAAGTCTGGAAAAACTTTAAAAATACCTAAAAACATCTGCAATTATCAGAAAGCTTTTTTTTCTCGTAAATTCCCTGGGAAAAAAAATCTAACCATTTGCCGTGGAAAATTTTTTTCTCGAGGGATATTTTATAAACTAAAATTTTGTTAAGAATTTCCAGGGCGGCCGTAGGTCTGAGAAAACCTGGCAATTATGGTAAAGACAGACAATTTATGCAGGAAGAAATTTAAATAAATAAAAATGATTGAACATTCTGTTTAAATTGTAAATTTGATAAATTGCATGCTTGTTCTGTTTTTTTTTTAACGTAATGTTTGTTCTGTTTTTTTTTTCTGAACGTAACAGCTTGATTACTAAGAAAAGTAAAAGATTCAAATTCTAAACTTGAAATATTAATGGTCAGGAAAAATGAAGAAAAATTAGAAAATTAAATTTTACGGTCACCGTGAATTTCTAATCATAGCTCGAGTTATTTGAACCATTTGAAATCAAAGATGTATCTGAAATGGGTCAAATGGATTCCCTCTTAGGTCAAGTAGAATTTCTTTTAAAGGGTCGTTCCACATACTCGTAAATAGATAAATCGATGTAACATATACCTATCTGATAAAAAATGGACCAACAGCCTCTTTTCTTCTTAATTTACTTTTAAATTATTTTTTAGACTGATTCACCTTCTTCAGTAGCTTAGATTGTTTTTCATCTTTTAAAGTTTCTAGGACCTTCTCAAAAAAGTTCTTTATCTTAGAATTTTTTTCTTATATAATTTGGTTATCTCGTCTGACTGAAGAAATAAGGGCAGGATCTCCACCCTTAACAAAAACATCCCTGTGAAGCTCCAGGGCGCAGGCGTTGAGTATCCTCCCCAAGTGGAGTCTACGCACCGCAGCGACTTCTCCGTTAGCCACTGCCGATCCCAACGTCGTCCTCGTTGCAGAGGGGCGGTGGGGACGAGGACGCTGGATGCGAATCCTCGATTCGAGAGCCGCAGTCTCGCCGTCGCCGGTGGCGAGTCTAGAGGAAGCGAAGGAACACATTCGTGACTTTCGGCGAGTCGGCCAAACTCCAGCCTCTCTGGTCCGACAAGAGAGAGAAAGGAAAAAAGATCCAGGTTCTCATCCTGAGGAAATAGAAAGGAGGCAATCGGGAGTGCGTGAGAAGAAGAGTCCGAGGATGGACCAATTCGCCTTAGCCCTGGCCAACTGCTTGGATTTTGGATGTCGTTGCCTGGGTCGTCCTCGGATATAAATCAACGTCGCCCGAGATGACTTCACCGGCCGAGAAACCGGCGACGATCGCCCAGAAGGCGCGACGAAAGATATCCTTACCATGGTTCCGTCAAAGCTCGATGGCACCGCCGCATCCTACGCTGGCCCGGCAACACACCATCGATACCCCGGGCTCCTTCCAGGCTCGACTCCTGCGTCGACAACCCTCCCTCTCCCAGGTACCAGGTACTCCTCATCTTCCTCGGAATAGTCCACTGACCCCCTGGTCGAAGAACACGCGAACCCTGGGATTGCCCGGCTCCAAATTGCAGCTGATTTTCCTCCATCGATTGGTTCAACAGCTGAGAATTTGTTCTTAATGTCAGGCGATAAATTGGAAAAATTAACTGTTGAGACGTCCTCTTGCTCCAATCAACCGGGCTTGTTCTTTTCGGTTTTAAACTCTGAAAGTAACTCGTTTCAGGAGGATGGCAAGTAGATAGTAGGGGTGTCATCTTTGCTTTTTATAATTTGAAGGAGATTTTGTAGTAGCTTTTTAAAGTGGGGATGATAGTTCGAAAGGATTTAAAATTATTTATTGACCTGGGTGAGTCAGTAATTAGTCATGTTGGTTATTTTTAGAACAAGTTACATTTTGGTTCAAAGTCTTGGGATTAGTTTAACGTTGTTTCAAGTTTGATATGAAAACAGTATTTACATGTACTTTATATCGATCTCTTTCCCCATTTTGTGGATAAGGGTATTGAATAAATTACACATCAGTAGTACGTCTATCTATTCTGTAGGTATAATTTTATGTACTAGGTTCAGCAACCCTGATAAAAATCAATTGACGTTTCCTAGAAAGTTGAGAAAATGAATAAAACTTATCAAAATGTCAATAGTTTTTTATTATATCTTGAGCCACTTTAGGGACTTTTTCTCTTCCTTTCGTTACAAAATAGTTTCTGAAATTTTCTTAGGTGCCGCAGGGAATGAAATAAAAAGAAGCGCAAGTTCGAAGGTCATCCTAAGCGTGTCCTTTTGCCTTTGACTTTGGTTCACCGGTTCAGATTCTGGAGAGAGCCCTCTATGTATATTTTTCTCCCTCATTCCGGCCACCCCAACATCAAGCACCCTCGTTACTTCTTATAGCTCCCAAGTTTGAACCTTCGCCTCTTTTTTTTTATCTCTGATCAATCATTCACTTGCACATTTTGCTTCGTTTATGAGCCATTCGGATCGCTTACGTACATGCTTTTAATTCGAAGGGATGATATGTAAAGCAGGGTGTCTAGCGACCTGGAAATCCTTGAAAACCTGTAAAAGTGCTGAAATTTTTTTTACCTGGAAAAACCTGAAGAAGTCCTTGAATTTCACTCGTAGTCCTGGAATTCTTATCGCTTTAAATTTGGATGAGTAGTTTTCTTCAAATTACAGGCTTACTACATCAGGTCAGAGAATTCTGTAAAGTCAGGGAATTCAGGAAAGTTAGGGTATTTAAAAATGGTCAGGGAAAATCAGGAAAAGTCAGGGAAAACTTTCAGTCAGGGAATTTTTTTGGTTCAACAAATTATAATTATATCTCAATAGTTATAATTAAAATTTTATAATTGTTATAATTATATAATTATAATATTACAAAATCAGGAATCACAGTCAGTCCCCTATTCCCCTTTTTCCCCTATCCCCTATTATTCTCCAAATCTCCTAAAATCACATTTTTTAGGGTTTCATTCCTTTTTCTCCCTTTTTTCCCCTTTTATATTCAAATTTACGAATTTTCAAAGAATTATGAGAATTAGAAACTCGTGACATTCAAAAACTCTTTCAACTCTTTCACTCTTTCCTCTTTTTTTCAATTTCCCATAATTTCCAAATTTTCAAAATCCACGAAAGTCTTTTAAAAATCTCTTAAAATCCTCCAGAATCTTTAAAACTGATTTAAAATTTTTAAAAATTCTCAAAAATATTTGAGACTGTTCTAGAATATTCTGGGTTCTCCTACAATAATCTTATCAAATAATATCCCAAAATTCTTCAATATTCTACAACGTAGGTATACTAGATTCTTCCAGAATCTTCTAAAATTTTCTGAATCCTTCAGCAACCTTCTAGAATTTTCTACAGGATTTTTTAGAATCCTCCAAAGTCTACAAAAGATTAACGAAATTATTTCAAATTCTTTAGGATCTTCAAAACTTATCTGAAATCTGTAAAAATTCTCCGAAATATTTTTAATTGTTTTAGCATAGAAAAAATTTTTAATCTTCTAGAATCCTCAAGAATATTCTGAAATGTACCTTAAGTTTTGAACCTGCAAATGAACGAACTTTTTTTCTTAACTCAAATTTATCTTGAAATATCGTTCAATTTACAAAATAAAGACAAATATCATAAGCTTCTTTACCATTATATTAGTTTCTATATTAATAAAACAATATTTTAGAACAAAGTTGAGTTTAAAACGAAATCAAATAAAGATTTCGTTCATTTTCTCGTTCAGAACTTCAAGCACATTAGCCTGAACTGCATTAGAATTTCCATAATTCTGCAGAATCTTTTAGAACTCTCTCAAAAAAGCACTAACCTCTCTCTCAAAACAGGAAAGAGTTTTGCAAAGTTATCACATAATTCGTTTTAATCAGGGTTTCTAGTGTCCTGGAAATCCTTGCAAAATCTTGAAAAGTCCTGGAATTTTTTTTACCTGGAAAAACCTGAAAACGTCCTTGAATTTCACTCATAGTCCTGAATTTCTTATCACTCTAAATTTGAATGAGTAGTTTTTTTTCAAATGACAGACTTGCTACATCCGGTCAGAGAATTCTGGAAAGTCTGGAAATTTAAAAATGGTCAGGGAAAATCAGGGAAAGTCAGGGAAAACTTTCAAAGAGCCAGGGAATTTTTTGATTCAACAAATTATAACTATATCTCAATAGTTATAATTATAATTTAACAATTGTTATAATTATATAATTATAATATTACAAAATCAGGGATCACACTCAGTCCCCTATTCCCCTTTTTTTCATCCTTTCCCTTTTTATTCTGCAAATCTCCAAAAAAATTTTTTTATAGTTTCATTCCTTCTTCTCCCTTTTTTTCCTTTTTATATTCAAATTTCCGACTAATTTTCCAAGAATTATGAAAAACAGAAACTTGTGACATTCAAAAACTCTTTTAATGTTTTCTTAAATATCCTATAATTTCCAAATTTTCAAAATCTACGAAAGTTTCCTAAAATTTCTTAAGTCCTCCAAAATCTTTAAAATTGATTTAGAATCCTTGAAAATTCTCCAAAATATTTGAGACTCTTCTAGAATCTTCTGAGTTTTTTTACAATAATCTTATAAAATAATATCCCACAAATTTTCAATATTCTATAACATATACTAGACTCTTCCAGAATCTTCTAAAATTTTCTGAATACTTCCGTAATCTTCTAGAATTTTCTACAGATTCTTTTAGAATCCTCCAAAGTCTACAAAAGATTACCGAAATTCTCTCAAATTCTTTAGAATCTTCAAAATTGATCTGAAATCTATAAAAATTCTCCAAAATATTCTAGACTGTTTTAAAATCTACAATGATTTAGATTCTTCTGGATTCTTCCATAATCTTTTAAAACCTTTTAGATTCTAAGTAAATAATTTTATTTATCTATTATAATCTTATACAATCTTAAAAAATTCTTAATACAATCTTAAATAACTAATATTTTATATTAATTCTTTATTAATATAAATAATAATAATCAATATTAAATATTAATATTTTATATTCTAAAAAATTTACTATTACGTTCCAGAATCTTCTAAAATCGTCTAAAATCTTCTGAACTCTTCCGTGATCTTCTAAAATCTTCTAGAATCGTCAAGAATATTCTGAAATTTACCTTAAATTTTGAACGTTCAAATGAACGAACTTTTTTTCTTAACTCAAATTTATCTTCAAATATCGTTTCATCTACAAAATAAAGTGAAATATCGTGAGCTTCTTTATCATTACATTAGTTTCTATATTAATAAACCGATATTTTAGAACAAATTTGAGTTTAAAACGAAATCAAATGAAGATTTCGTTCATTTGAACTTTCAGAACTTCAAGCACATTATTCTGAAGTGCATTAGAATTTCCAGAATTCTGCAGAATCCTTTAGAACCCTTCCAAAAGACTAATAATCTTGAAGAATCTTCTAGATTGTTTTCAGAATCTTCCTAAAATTCTGTAGACTTTTTGAGTCTTTAAAAAAAGAAGTGTGGAAGAGACTAGAAGATTTTAGAACTCTCTGGAAGATTTTGGAAGAACCAGGAAGTCTCTGGGAGATTTTAAAACACTCAAAAATCTAGATTGCAGAGAATTTTTTTGGGATTTCAAAAGGTGTAATGAATCTACAAGTTTATGGAAAATTAAAAATATTCTAGAAGATTTTAAAAGGTTGATTGAAAAGTCCAAAATTCGTGAAGGATTTTAGAAAATTATAGAGCATTTGAAAGATTCTGAAAGTTTAGAAATTTGAGGAGTGTTTTATTAGATTCAGGACAGGAATCTAAGCTTTTTGAGGATATTTTAAGACTTTGGAGAATTGCAGTTTCCTTGGTATTTTTAAAAGCAAAAACTTTTTTTTTTAAATTTTTAATTTTAAAAAGGGGATTTTTTTAAAATCCTGTTTTTCGAAAAAGAAATCCCCTATTTTCCCTAAAATTGGATTGCTGAACCACTGTGATCCCTGTATTATATAATTATAATTTTTATTATAACGGTAGATAACGGTAAGGGAAAGTGAAAAATTAGGGAAAGTCAGAGAATTTTGAAGTTGGAATTTTGTAGCAGCCCGGAATGAAATCGGGAGAAGTCGTTTATCAATTGTTTTAGGAAAATTTTTGTAGAAAACTACATATTCACTTAGTAAGGCTTACTAATAAATTCATTTAGTTAGTTTATTAAATGAATTTGTAGTTTTTTACTGAAAATAGTAATTTTTTTAAAGATTAGTAGAAACGCTTACTAAAGCAATTGATAAACGACTTATTAGTAGAAAACTACTAATTCTTCTTAGAGAGTATTTCCTTTAAAAAATAGTTTTCTGAGCTTATACAGATAAATACAGTTAGCTAATCTGAAGAATTTCATAAATCGTATAATATACATTTTATATGGTTCATTTAGTTGTATAAATTATTTCTATCGTACAGATTCAAGAAAAAAAGATTTTTTCCATGAAAGTTTATGGTAATAATTTAAAAAATGATACTTGAAAAAATTTACTTTTTTACCTGGAAAAGTCCTGGAATTGTAAATGAATGTAAAGGGACTGTAATTCAAATCGCGATTAGATTGTTGGAATGTCACACATTTTATTGATAGCCAGCTGACGATATTTTTTTCTTTTTGTTATTTACGTAGACAGATTGGAGGCAAATATTAACAGGAGTAGTATATGTAACAAACTAATCCTCAGAATGCAAGCGTGGATGGTTAAGAAAAAGAAATGTAAACCAACTCCAATTTTCAAGGCCGTTGGGCTGAAAATTAAATAAAATATCTATCTATTAACAGCAGTATTTGATCAAAATATTTCACAAAAATGAAATCCTTTTAGATGTTTAGAGTTTCTTGACAAAGAAGATTCTATTTATAATTATTTGTTCCGTATAAATATATCATTCTTTTATTTTGAAAAAGTTTCAGAGTTATTATTGAAACATTTCTGATAAAAAACAAATTTAAAATCATTATAATAGATGTTTATGAAATAGGATTTGGAAGTTGGTGGACATTATCTAGATCTTTTTGATACCTCTGAATCCATAAATAAAATTAATTTAGTCTATGATGCGAGGTATTTTATCCTTCCCCTCGCAAGAAGAGTAAAGTATTACATGGACTCCCAAGGTCAATAACGAAGAAGAAAATGTTGCTAAAGTTCCAGAACTAGGGGTGGATTGGTCCACTGGGATTCTAGATTCTAAAACCCAGGAGATAAAATAACATACAAATAATAAGCCCAAAAAGATGCGAGATCAAAAATTTTGGAAAAAATTTTAGACATCGATTTTACGTTTTTTAAAAATGCTTCTAATTTAAGATTTTTGACATATTTTAATGATTCAAGTTTTATAAAGATGATTCTGAATTTCAGATGGCTCAATGATTCGATGTTTAAATAAAAAATTTTAAATTCCACATCTTTTCCAATTACTTTATATTATAAAGTATTATAAAACAAAAAAAAGTAAAAGACTCAAATTCTGCACTTAAAAATCTTACTGGTCAGGGAAAAAAAGAAATTGAACAGGGAAAAAATCAGGAAATTTAGACAATTAAATTTTGCGGTCACCCTGCGAAAAAGACCTGGATTTTCGAAAGGGCAAATTTGAAGACTCGTTTCCATGTTTGAAGTTCGAAAGTGTAAAAAAAATAGAAAAGTTTTTAAGTTTGAAAAAACTTACAATTTAAGAAAGCTGTAAAAGATAATGCTGTTTTTACTTGAGTGTTTCTAATTTGAAAGCTCTCAAAAATTAAGAAATAAAGTCCAAATTAAATTTTTGAAAGTTGGAAGTTCACATATTGTAAGAATGAAATTAATTTAAGTGCTCAAAAGTTATAAATATAAAAGCACCTGAATTTGAAGTCACTCCAAATATTAATAATCCACATTTAAAAGATGTAAAATGAATCCAGGCTTTTTCTCTCAGATAATTTTAGATGAGTAATTAATTAATTTCTTCTCATCAGTAGAATAAAACATTTTGTCCTTTTTCTCTTTGTGCTTTTATTTTTATTTTATTTTCCAGTGACGATCGAGATTTGCTGGTAGATTTTTTGTGTGAAGAATCCATAATTGGTACAAGTCTCAGTTTCATCGTTCACTTGGGAGTTGCAACATTGTGACTTTTTAGTCTCAATGCTTTCTCAGTTGAAGGACGTCGATGAATCGATGTCCTCTCGATCTTGGCCGATTTTCCAAGCCGGCGATGGGTCGGGTTGTGGGCTTTAGGGCTCTATACTCGTGGACTCTATTCAAATGAAGGTTTCGAGATCGCCATAGCCAAAGGGGCAAAAGTAACGTATTACTCGCTCCGACGGTCTGCAAATTCAAAGACTATCTCTCGCTCGTGGAAACACCATGGCTATATATCGACCAGTTGTTCGGTCAGCCTCGGATGCATGGTTCTACATTCAATTCCCTTATTTCGAGGCCTCTTGATATACGTCGATAACCTTTTGGTATTCTATTATGGATGCATATAGGCGCCACCATCAGGAAAAACCAGTGGCTCGTAGGATTATAAAAGCTGCTAAACAAATATTGTTTAACAGTTCACTTCCATTCGTCGAACGATTTCGAGTCCCAAGTTTCACAATACTCGTTTGTCACTACTGCACTGTCTCTTCATTCGAACAGTTTTCAATGTTCCGACGGGTAACGTGTGCTATTGACATTTCCTCCTTTTATTTCTATTCGTTCAAGTAAATAAATGGATTATGCTAATGCTCATTTAACCCTGTGTGTTTCTTTATAGTTCGATTAGCTCGTTATTTGCTCCACTGAATTATTAAGATCGATCGATTAGTCGTTGATTAATCGTCAGACGATAGTTTCTCAAGTTCTTTAATAAATGTACGTTTTGTCGTATGTACATTTTGTCTTTTATACGTTGTATTAACTGTGGAATCTGGAAAATTATTCACAGAAACGAGCTCACAATTACTACTAGTTTATTACTCTGGAAGTTATTTCCATTCGTGACAGGCCTGACATGTGAACAATTCTCGAGAGACTCGTCAAATTCTCGTAAAAGGCTCGGCCTGCCCAGAAAAAATTGTTTTCAACAGCCCCGTGGTATCAAAATGTAATCAATATTTGTTATTTCCAGTCTATTAACCCTTCAAACGCAAGATACTTGAATTTTTTCAAGTGTGCTCAATTTTTCCCCTGTGCTCAGAGTGTGAAATTCAACACACTTTGTTTTTGAAGAATTTTCAAATAATCGATAATGATTAAAATACTTTTTTATAGAATGCTGTTTAAAGAGATAAAAAAATACTCATACAGAATTTTATGATATTTTGAAAATATCGATCTTCTCATCTTCATGAATGTTTCGAATCTGAAATAACGTCCTTCTCACCTTCATGAATGTTTCGAATCTGAAATAACGTTCATGAATGTTTCGAATCTGAAATAACGACCTTCTCACCTTCATGAATGTTTCGAATCTGAAAAAAAACCGGGACATAACATTCTGCCTAGAGATTAGGCGATAAAAAGATAAACAGGGATTTAAGAATTAAAGAAGGAAAGCAGAATTCTATTTTTGTGTTCCGATGGCATATCTGTAATATTCACTGGACAAAATAGCACAGTTCGAGTCGAGTAGTGACAAAAAATAAAGTACATCACTTCAAACCTTGTTCCTAATAATACCACCTAATTAAAGTGCGGATCTAAATCCTAAATTATAATCCAGGTTAATGCATTCATTCGACGTGAGGTGTTTCGTTTCTGTTGAAACAATGCGTTTCATTATAATGTGAATTTCTGAAAGCGAATTTAAACTTGCACTCGACGAATTTGGAAAATGGATCTGCAGTTTTAATTTCGGCCGTGGAGATTAGAATCTCTGGCTAAATGGAATTACAAATAAAATTTTTTAGGCTTTTAGGACTGTGTTTATTAAATTCTATAAAACTAGTTTTCAGGCTATTTATAGAGTATTCAAGTTTCCAGATACCAAATTAGGTTTCCATAGACAAATTATAAAAAAAATCTAGAAACCATCAGTACATCGATTATATATATATAAAAAAAACAAGTTTGTGAAAGAATTCTAGTCTTCAATTTGTAAAAGTTCTATTTAAAAAAAAAACTTTAGATCATTTTTCCAGAAAATGTCTTTGACATTTCCTGAAATTGCCACTAAAAGTCGAACAAATTGAAGCAACTTTTTATGACTCCTAGGTTTCTTTTCATTTCTGTGAAAATTTGTGGCACGAAAGGTTAAACGTTGATCTGGAAATGAAAATATTTATGAAACTTGATCCTTGTTAAACTCTTGTAGTTGATAAATTGTCATTCTTACTTTCTTCTTTTTTTTTTTTTTTTTTGACAAATAGAGATATCTAAAATTAAGTGTTATTTTTCAGACCGGAGTGGTCGAAATGACGTGGGTTGTCGCAGACCATTCGGCGGCTCCCGGTTCCCGGGAGTTGACCGTAACCAAGGGTCAACAAGTCGAGGTCCTCGAGAACGGAAGCGGAAGTACCAGCAGCATAGGAGCAGAATGGACCCTCGTGAGATTGGCTTCGACACCGGGTCAAGTCGAACCTCCACCCGAGGGTCTCGTGCCAACCAGCGCCCTTAAACAACCGCCCACAGCGTCTTGTAAAACATCGCCGTCCAGGAAACCGCCGCCCGCGCAGACCAGCGTTCAAATCGCTCAACAAACCTCTATCACCTCCGAAGATGTCGGTGAGTATTGACTTTTTTCCAGGAAATCGACAGGAAACTACGAGAGATAAGCAGACTTTTAAATTATACATGAGTCTTTTAATACTTTTTGCTAGGAACAGGAAAGAGTTTTGCAAAGTTATCACATAATTTGTTTTAATCAGGGTATCTAGTAAAGTGGACCGAAAATATCATCGCAATATGCCATATGATTTTAAAAACCATTTGTTAAAGAAAAAAAGTTCTGGTGGTAAATACACTTATGTAAAGTCAAAATTTTACTTAAAAACTAGTATTTTAAGGTAAACTAAAGTGGTTAAAAGATGCAAAAATTTTTTTTTCAATTATCCTTTTTACAGGTCTTTTATAACATAAAGGCACATAAAAATCTACGAGGATACATCAAAATATTTAAAAATGCGACTTTAGTGCGCCAAAGAGTAAAAAAAAAATATTTTTCATGATTATCGAATTATTGTGTTGTGAGTGATTTCTCCAAGAGTTTTTTTTAAAATCAAATTAGTCTTTTCTCTCAATTTACAATAATAAGAGACTACTAACCTCTTTGCAGAAGTTGAGACTCTTTTTAGTCGGGTGTGCCATTTAGTTTAACCCTTCTGCTTATATGGTTACGGCTGTGAATTCATTCCCGCGTAGCTAAAGTATTTTATTCTAACGTGATGTTTCTTTACTAATTTGCTGCAAAGCAAGGCTACTAATATTTGTTTAATAATAAATAATTATTATTACTTATACATTAATAGTAATAACTGTTTTTCCATAACAAAATAGAACCAAGTAGGAGATATTACCCTAGAGAAGATCACTAGAATTTGTATATTTTAGAAAATTGAGCAAAGTAATTTACAGTATATAGAACGTCAACTTTACATTGAACTATTTCAATACAAAAATAATTCATAAATATAGTGGGAAAAGTTAAATCGAAACAATTACTCGTGCAATTCGTACGTAATTGTATAAAGTATATTTATTACCTTTCCAAGTCCAATCATTTTTTGTGGTACAAAATAAGGAAAATTGTCATACAACTTTCCCACTAATTATGAATTACTTTCGTATGGAAATAATTAAATGTAAATGTGACGTTTTCCATTCTATAAATTACTTTTCTCAATTTTCTAAAAAGTACAATTTTTAGTGAATACTCTAAGGTAGTATCTCCTATTTAGTTCTATTTTTTTTATGGGAAAACGATTATTTTTAATAATTTATAATTAATAATAATTATTATTTATTATTAAACAAGTATTAGCAGTGTTGTTTCGCAGAAAATTAGTAAAGAAACATCAGGTTAGAATAAAATACCTTAACTAAACGGGAATGAATTCTCAGTCGTAGCCATATAAGTAGAAGGGTTAAACTAAATGGCACACCCGACGAAAAAGAGTCTGAACTTCTGCAAAGGGGTTAGTGGTCTCGTATTATTGTAAATTGGAAGAAAAGACTAATTTGATTTACAAAAAATTCTTGGAGAAATCACTCACAATACAATAATTCGATAACCATGAAAAATACTTTTTTACTCTTTGACGCAATAAAGTCGCAATAAAATAAAATATTTTGATATGCCCTCTTAGATTTTTATGTGCCTTTATGTTATAAAAGACTTGTGAAAAGGATAATTAAAAAAAAATTTTTGCGTCTTTTAATCACTTTAGTTTTTCTTAAAACACTAGTTTTTAAGTAAAATTGTGACTTTTCGTAAGTGTATTTCCACCAGATTTTTTTTTTTCAACCAATGTTTTTTAAAATCATACGGCATATTGCGATGAACGAATTTGTACAGGGGGAAATGATTGCGAAGAAAACTGTGGAAGCAGTATTGAAATATGTCGAAAAAGTCACGTTTTTCAAACTTTCAAATTTCAAATCATTTCTGCTAACGGAAGATATCGTTTTAAACATCTTTAAAAAATCACAGAAATCTATTTTTATATATAGAATAAGATTTTTCCTATCCTGATCGAAAAACTGAAAAAAAGTTTTTTCGGCCTACCCTAGTGTCTAGCGTTCTGGAAATCCTTGAAAACCTAGAAAAGTCCTTGAATATTTTTTTACCTTGAATTTTTTAATTGAAACCTTGAAATACCTTGAATCCTTGAATTTCACTCATAGTCTTGGGATTCTTATCACTTCAAAGAATGAGTAGTTTTCTTCAAATGGCAGGCTTGCTACATAAAGTCAGAGAATTCTGGTGGAAAGTCAGGGAATTTAAAAATGATCAGGGAAAATCAGGAAATACAAAGAGTCAGGGAATTTTTTTGACTCACCAAATTATAATTATATCTCAATAATTGTAATTATAATTTAACAATTGTTATAATTATATAGTTATAATATTACAAAATCAGAGATCACAGTCAGTCCCTATTCTCCTTTTTTTCCCCTTTCCCCTTTTATTCTGCAAATCTCTTAAAATCACTTTTTTAAAGAATTTAATTCCTTTTTCTCCCTTTTTCCGCTTTTTAGATTTAAATTTCCGAATAATTTTCCAAGAGTTATGAGAAATAGAAACTTGTGACATTCATAAACTCTTCTAATGTTTTTTTAAATATTGCATAATTTACAAATTTTCAAAATCTACGAAAGTCTCTTAAAATCTCTTAAAGTCCTCCAGAATCTTTAAAATCGTTGAAAATTCTCCAAAATATTTGAGACTCTTCTAAAATCTTGTAGACTTTTCTAGAATCTTCTCCTATAATAATCTTATAAAATAATATCCATAAATTTTTCAATATTTTACAACACATACTAGACTCTTCCAGAATCTTCTAACATTTTTTGAATACTTCCGAAACCTAGGATTTTCTACAGAATCTTTTAGAATCCTCCAAAGTCTAAAAAAGACTACCGAAATCCTCCAAAGTCTATAAAAGACTACCGAAATTCTCTCAAATTCTTTAGAATCTTTAAAACTTATCTGAAATCTGTAAAACTTCTCCAAAACATTCTAGACTGTTTTAAAATATAAATCATTTAGATTTTTCTGGATTCTTCCATAATCTTTTAGAACATTCTGGATTCTAAATAAATAATTTTACTTATCTATGATAATCTTAAAAAGTCTTAAAGTAATCTTAATACATTCTTAAAGAATTCCGAATAATTCTTTAATATTTTACAAAATATTCTAGTACGTTCCAGAATCTTCTAAGATCGTCTAACATTTTCTAGAATCGTCAAGAATATTCTGAAATGTACCCGAAGTTTTGAACGTTCAAATGAACGAACTTTTTTTAACTCAAATTTATCTTGAAATATCGTTCAATCTAGAAAATAAAAGGAGATATCATGAGCTTATTTATCATTACATTAGTTTCTATATTAATGAACCCATATTTTAGAACAAATTTGAGTTTAAAACGAAATCAAATAAAGATTTCGTTCATTTGAACTTTCAAAACTTCAAGCA
>JBAGKK010505231.1:0-14444 GCA_037177015.1 Euceroptres primus | reverse complement strand
CCCTTAAGCTAATTTAAATAAATAAGACATTTATGATTTAAGTTTGAATTATTTATTTAAACTTTTCTCTTTCTTACAGGTAGAGTTCATATTTTTTTTAATGTATAAAAGTACCATTTACGTATTTAGGTTCCGATTATAAGATCCTACAGTTTTCATTTCCGACAATTGTCGAATAACTTTTCGTGCTAAATAATTGCTTTTGAACACAATCATTTCCATGAGAAATTTGTACATAAAGCCAATTATTCCTATTTTATGATGAGATTTTTTAAATAAAGCCTCATGCTTTTTTTAAAATAAAATTTGAGATATATTGTTAATGTTTTATAACATGTTATTGATAAGTCATCAAACCAATGTGTTATAATGTTTTTAATTTCCCTTAACACTAGGAAAGTTGTTTGTCGTAATACAAACGGATAATTTGAATCTGACTGTTCCAATGCAACTATATTTTCACAATATTGAAATCCAAAACGTAATTTAAAATTTTCACACTCAATGACATTTTCGATAAAGTCACTTTTCTCGCCATTGAAAAATAGTCTTAAAGTTTTAAAACGACTTTTAAATTGATGCTAATCTTCTTCGTTGAGAATAATACAGCTTTGTGAATGACTGCTCAATAATAATTTAACACATTTGGATTTTTCTTTCTCATTGACTTCCAAGCCAATAACAGCTTGCTCGGTGAAAGATGGATTTAAATTATATGTGGTTGCAAGCACCATGATGAATTTTAAGCAGCGACCACATCAACGCTAGCAACATTTACAGTAATGAATTTTTGTGTAAGATGTTGAGTATCCAATCGCACTTGTATCAGCTGTTTCAGCTCTTGGATGTTTTTCAGAAATAAACTCAAACGATTTTTTAGTTCGTACTGATTTTCTTCACTTCTTGGCACAATAGACTGATGAAACAGAAGAACTGACCTCCTTATATAGACCCTTATTCCCATTGCTAGCTATCAGCAATTTTATGATGCAATATTGCATTATATGATGCAATAATAACTCTTTGTCATGAAGTTATAGAAGGTTCTATACTATAGAAGATTTTTTTTTTACTTCTGGGTGAATAGCGCATTAAAAAAATATTATTTAGACAGAAAACAATAAAACATCCTTGTTTTTTCATAAAATACATTACGCAGTAGTTCTATAAAATTACGCAATGGTTCTATAAAATATATTATTTATCTAATATTATATATTATTTAAACCGATCCGCGCGTGGTTTCCACGCACATTTTTTTTTTTATCATAATGATAATTCTCGAAAAAATTTTCTCCAGAAAAGTAAAAATTTAAATATTATTTATCTCTCTAAAGTCAAAATTAATATAGTTTTTTGCATTAAAATCGCATTGTTACTTTATCTGTCACTCCAAAACTCTATTTTAGGATTTAAAAAATACTTTTTATGAATTTTTCAATCGTTATTTATTATAAATAATAAATTTGAATATTCTCATAATTTCAAATCAGCGTGCCAACGGTAACCAATCCAGGTTTCCGGTGCGGCGCAAGCGCAGTTAAAAAGGACCTATCACCGCGCTTGAAGAAATTTTCACTTCAAAAAGAAAAATCTAAAATCACGTTTTACTCTTCAGCCCCTTAATACAGTGGTTGAAGGGAGGGGGGGGGGTTGAAAGACGGACAAAAAATTAATTTTTTGTTAAGGGTAAAATGACAGACTATTTTCCGTTTGATTTTCTTTGGAGGCACTAGTCCCATGCTTATTCGGTTAGGCTCTTTTTAGGGGTTATATTTTTTCGCAATTCTACCTTTTATTTAACAATGCATGAACGTTTTTCATTTTTTATCACCTAGGTTTCTTGATATTTTTCCCTACTATCCAATGGTATTTTATCGAGCAACAATTCAAACTAAACAATAAAACTTTTGGTCGCGGCCGATTCCGGTAAAGAGTATTCTGGTAAAGAGCTTACCAGGAGACCGGTAAGCCCTGGAAGTTAGTTTTGATTCGAGGCATTGATTTGCCAGGACGCCGGCTTCATATTCGTACGGAGGAAACGTGGGACGCTTCTTCCATGTTGGCGTCGCGACGGTGTCGGTGGTGGTGCGGCGTTGCTGCGCGCGGCGCAACGTTCACGGTAAGGTACCATGCTGCTCTGTGTAATATAATATCAAACAGAATTGCGCTAGTGTTTAATGAACGCGTTTGCTGACCAGCCAATGCCACATCCTACTTATTGGGGTTGGAATCATTACTTCAGGTATTACATGAACAAGCGGATCAAGTGTCACACGGTACTTGTGTTCACATTAATGCTGGGATTATTTTCTTTCGGATCGGCAAAACAATTTAGCTCAGTTGTACTGGTACCAAGTACTTTCAACTTATTTCGTCAACTGTCTTGGGTATCCTTGCGACGTGTACAATGGAGAGTATGACGTATTCGCGTTTGACGTGGTGGTGGCTGTCGCGTCGTGTTATTCCTTCTAGTGGAGTCGCAAAAGTGTGAAACAAAACAAGTGAAAGCTAGCGTGAGAGAGTGAGAGACAAACTTTCCTCTGACGGGATACTACTGTGCGACGAAAACCCTTAGTTGGAGGGATTCGCTCAGTCTCGAACGTCCCCACATCAGTTTGCTCGATTACGCGGACATGGTCAAGGTTCGATAGAGTGTGCGGTATAATCAACGTTTTCTTTTATCATTTTCAGTAATATTTTAAAGCATAAGTAGTTCAGAGTTCACTGTATTCTTTTCATGTGAAGTTCTAATATTTCGAGGTCATTTTCATTTCTAAACACTCGCAGATTGCAATTTAATTGGTTCCCTTCTTTTTAAAATTATTGAAATCTTTGTCCAATTCCTCTTAGCCTTTAAATTTTGTTCGTATTACCCTGGGTGCACGTTTAGGGAAAGAACTAAAACGCGTTGTCAACGACGAAGAAGGCGACACTGGTACCGGTTGCCACTCTCAAGATCATTGTTCTTCTTTACCTCACGTTACTTCAGAAGGGTAGCAAGTGTGTCAAGATCGTGTCAGCAGTAAGAACCAGCGACTGTGCTTTAATTCTAAAGGCGATGCCTCATAAATCGCAAATTGTTAAAAGAAAGGACACTGAAGTTGTCCACCAGAAACGCTGACGAGACGAGCCAATACTGACCTCGCTGGTCCAGACCATGATCTGTCTCTTCTTTCCCAGGGCCGACATTTCACAGCATCGTCGCAACCGATGGCAAAACCGTCCTCGTGCCAGTATCGTCAGCGAAAACGTCGATGAGCGACTCTTAGCTTTAGACAAAGTGCCTCGCGAACATTTTGGGGAGTCCGTGTGTCCTTGCTCGAAAAAACATCGTAATTTCCGCCGAACTGGAATTAAGGAGGATCGCTACCACGCGGCACGAAGACGAAGACAAGGACCACCCACCGAACCAGTGTTGACCTTCGTGGCGACGGCTGCTGCATTCCTCGTTATATCTGTTTCTGCAGGTAAAATAAATTTTTATACGATTCTTCCAGTATGTATAATTGCACATTAGGTTGTAGCGTAAAATATACAGTACCGGCAAGAATTATGAGAATACCTGTTTTTTGTTAGTTGCATAAAATAAACTAATTTCGATAATGCATAAAGTAAAATTTTTTTTCAAATTATCACGAAAGATGTCAAAATTCTGCTTCTAGCGACCCAAAGATAAAGTGTTTTTGTGAATCGCTTAGAAATATATTACCAAAAAGGTCAAAATTTCAAAGTTTCCTCAAATTTTGAATAACTCCTGAAATAGTAAACATTTCTAAGTGCTAATGGGCTTATTTTAAAGGTAAATTAAAATAGAATATGACTATCGTGTCAGCGGCATCCTATAAAATTTCCCTGGGCTTTGCCAAAGTCTAAACTTAAAACAAGGTCATAAAACTTTTTTAAATTCTTACACTCGAAAAAAGGATTTTCAAAAATTATGAAAGTGATAATTAGCAATAGTTAACTAAATTTTCTTACAACATGCAGTATAATTATTTTTTAAATTTCTTTTATAAATGATTTCATAAGTTCGAATTTTTACGATCTTTTTGTTTCAGATTTAGACTTTGGAAAAATCCAAGGAAAAAATATTAAGATATTCTTGTCACAATGGTCGCATTCTACGTTAACTTTTCTTTAAAAAGAGCCCAAGAACACATAAATCTCAATCGGTACATTGGTTTGAGACGAAATAGACGGTACGGTTAAGTCGGATCCAAACCGATATCTTTTTGATGAGGGTTTTGGTGGAAATAAGTACACAATAAGCATTTTTGCTGTATTGACATTTATTGATAATATATTACGTAAAAAAAACCTTTTTGTAGAAAAAATGACCAACGAACTGTGATTTCGCTAAAAAAAAGAAAATCTATCTGACATTTACATAGCATGTTGTATATATTAGTTATAATATGTAATTTAGTCATTTACTCATTAATTTACAATAATCATATTTATATAAAAGAGACTAGGCAAAAAGTAGGAACTAAAGAATATAAAACCAATTTACCTTAGTGGCTTTCAACACCAAATCAAAGTACATAAAATGATATGGTTCTAGTCTTCTTTGATAAAACGCAAAATAATACAGCAAGAAAATTAAATTTTTCCCAAAATAAAAAGGACGACTGGCTGGTAGCGTTCCTTGTCGAGTCGATCTCTTAAAAAGAGAGGGGAGAGTAAGGGAGAGGGAAAACGAACCGTTGGGGTGGATCCGACCTCCACCGTACCGTTTGAAGGTTAAAAATGCCCACTATTGCAGGAGTTATTCAACATTTAAGGAAACTTTGAAATTTAGATTTTTTTGGCAATATCTTTTTAAACAATTCATAAAAACACTTCATCTCGGGGTTATTTGACGTAGAATTTTGACACCTTTCGTGATATTTTGAAAAAAAAATTTTACTTTATGGGCATATCTCAGGAACCTTTCACTATTGTGTCCCTCAAATATATCTGGGTAATTTTAATAAATATCAAATCAATTTAGATTACGTATTACAGTGTAAAGTACTGAACAAATGTTTCTAAAAGGATTTATTCTCTGGATTAAAAATAATTAAATTTGAATGTTCGATTTTAAATTAAGTCGTCTTGTCCCGATCTAGATTTTCATATGCTCTTTATACGTATATTCTATGACGAAATAAGATAAGGCTATAAAACAACATATCTATTTCAAGTTAATTAAAGCAGAATCATGTTTGTCTGTAAGAATCTGCATTTCGTTCAATACGAACCAAGTTATAGGCTTCAAAAGTGTGTCCCTCAAATTTTGACATTCCAACCGTAACGGTTATATTTACAAACTTTTTGTAAATAAGCTAGCTCGCACGCGATAAAAACTTATTAAAACTCAAAATTTAAGTAATAATAAAGGGTAAGGCCAATCGAAACCATTGTAAGCGAGTCGTGTGAAGACCCGAATTGCGCGCATTGGCGCATATACTATTTTATTTGACGACGGTGCATTTACAAGTTATTTTGCGTGAGGTCTGTTATGTAAAGGATAACGCTATGTTATACTGATGCACTAACACCGTGTATGCGCATTTAGCTTAAATATGTTCCACTACTGCACATCACTAGCGAAAGCTTCGGGTTGAAATTCATTCTGAACAAATCCGAAATTTTCTGAATCATTCCGAAATTTGCATCTGAACCAAACAGTTTCATTCAGATCTAATCCGAAGGCAGTTTTCAATATGAATTAATCCGAGGCCCATTTAAAATCAATCCGAACTTGTAGTCTGAATGAATCTGGTCAATCTGAACTAATAAAAATTAATCCGAATTTTAAATCCGAATGATGCCGGTCAATCCGAATCAATCCAAACTTTCAATACGAATAAATCCGGTCAATCCGGTCAATCAAAACTTTCAATCCGAATGGATCCGAATTAATCCGGTCTATCCGAATCAATCCGAATGATTCCGAAAAATTCTGATAATTTCGGATTCATTCGGATTGACCGAATTTATTCGGATTGAAAGTTCGGATTAATTCTGATTAATTCGGATAGAACGGATTCATTCGAATTAAAGTTTCGGACTGATTTTGAATGGGCTTCGGATTGAAAACTTTCTTCGGCTTAGATCAGAATGAAACTGTTTGGTTCGCATACAAATTTCGGAATGATTCGGAAAATTTCGAATTGGTTCAGAATGAATTTCGATCCGAAGCTTTTGCTAGGGATGCGCATGATTGTTAAAAGATTTTTCACTTAACTCATTAATTTCGATCAAAATTCACTTCTAATTGACATCATTTCCTAAATAAAGCTGGAGAAATAATTAAAATTTAGTCCAGTACATTTGGTGACAAAGTTTATGCACCAGCACATGGCCATCTTGCCCGGTAACGTCACAACGTGAAATACCTAATACAGTGTACTATAACGGCGCAGGTCGCACGGCGCACCATGCACACGCATAACACACAACTACAATAAATCAAGGGAATCAAAATGGCCGGATCCGTTCGTCAAAACAATACGAGTGATTGTAAAATGAGTAAAAATCACTAGAATCCTGGCATTTCCGAAAGTGTATTTGTGTTTCAAAGCACCCCTCCCGACGTGGCAGAGATTGCAAAAGGTGCTATCAATGACTTGCTTCCGACGAAGTCGAAAGACAAGTACAAACAGGAATACGAAAAGTTCGTCAAATACAAAAAGCAAGTTCGTACTACATCGTCTTCTGAAAGTATCCTAATTTCGTATTTCACTGAGTTGAAGAAGAAGTACAAGCCGTCCTCGCTGTGGAACTTTTTTTCAATGCTGAAAAAGACGCTGATCATGAAAGAGAAAATCGATATTGGACAATACAAGGCTTTGAACTCATTATTTTCGAAAAATTCAAAAGGTTTCCAATCTAAAAAAGCAAAAGTCTTTACTGCCGCAGAAATGAACAAATTCTTGCAAGAAGCACCGTATGTTCAATATCTTGTACACAAGGTATGAATGTAAAAAATTTTCAGTTTAAAGACATGTGATACTGACCATATGAGCAAATTTAGACGTGATTCTTGGAAACATTTTCGATTTTATTGATTTTCAAATAAACCAATTATACGGCCACAAAAGTAAATATTTTGTCCTGAAACTTTGGGAAACGTTAGACAACATTAAAACGGAGGTTTATTGACACTTTTTAGTTCGCATAATGAAAAAAAATGTCCATTTTGCTAAAATCGGTAAAGCATTTGAGGTTCGGTGGACCTAATCTCAAACCTTTCCGATTTTAGCAAAGCGGAACTTTTTTTCATTATGCAAACTAAAAAAAAATTAATAAACCTCCCTTTCAATGTTTTCTAACGTTTCTCAAAGTTTCAGGACAAAATATTTACTTTTGTGGCCGTATAATTGGTTTATTTGAAAATCAATAAAATTTTTCCAAGTATCACGTCTAAATTTTCTCATATGGTAAGTATCGCATGCCCTTAAATATAGGCGTTGCCTTTTTCATAAAAATTTTATGAGAAGTAGGCATACACAAATTATAAATAATGTATAAGTATTCACAGAGAATGTGTATTTTTTAAGGTCATTCTCATTTTTAGACTGTATGGCGCACTCAGGAAATGTGAGTTCCTCAATGTCAAGGTCACGGACATTTTCAGCGAAGGAAATTTACTGCTGGTAAAAATCTCGGAGACCAAAACCTACGAGTCTAAGGCTTTTGTCATCACAGAAGAGAATTCTATTATGGTTTGCAAATATATGGCTCTTCGACCCAGCAAAGCAAAGTCGGATCGCTTTCTCTTGCGATATCAAAAGGGATCGTGCATGAGAAATTACCATTTGCCACGACAAGTGCACGTAAGGCCCAACGACCTAAGAAAAAGAAGAAAATTGTTAGAAACGGAGAAGTAATCGAAGTCGACGACATTGATGAACTGATGAGACTAACGAAACTGACTACAAAAGTCCTGTTCCTTCAGGACAGAAGCTATCTGCTTTAATAGAAAGCGGAGCTATTTTCCATAATTCTACTTTTAATTTCAGTTGAAGGTTTAATTTATCACATAATTCTAGTGTGATTTCATTGTAACTTTTCACATTCTCAACTGGAATTGTATGCAGTTTTTCAGTTTAGTATAATTTCATTTTTATAAATAATACTAAAATATATTTGAGAAATCAGTGCAAAATTGTCACGTAAAATTCAAGTATTAGTGACATTATTATAACTTTTGTTGCCATTCATTTAAATTGTATTTAGGTTTTATATTTTGGCGAATTTTGATTTGTACAATTGAAAATGAAACAATGTAAACAAAAGCTGCCCAAAACTATCGATTATTTACTTTGAAGTCGAGTGTTATTACATTGAAACTTTATTTTTTCATTAATTAGAACTGGAATTGTGTTCTTTATTACAGTTGATATTTCTTCTATCTAAAAAGAAATGTAATATTATCAAAAAATTATCTCTGCAGTTTGCAGTTTTAACGCAATTCAATTTTTATCTAAATATTGAACTGAATTTGAAACTGCATTTTCTTTTTTACTTTTGTACATTTTGTAAAACTGAATAAAAAGCAACAAAAGAACGTGAAAATTCTGTTCTAAATATTTATTAAAACGGAGGTTTATTGATTTTTTTTTAGTTTACATAATGAAAAAAAAGTTCCGTTTTGCTAAAATCGGAAAGGTTTGAGATTATGTCCAGCTAACCTCAAAGTGTCAAATGCTTTACCGATTTTAGCAAAATGGAACTTTTTTTTCATTATGCAAACTAAAAAGAATTAATAAATCTCTGTTTTAATGTTGTCTAACGTTTCCCAAAGTTTTAGGACAAAATATTTACTTTTGTGGCCGTATAATCGGTTAATTTGAAAATCAATGAAATCGAAAATTTTTCCAAGTATCACGTCTAAATTTGCTCATACAATAATGCGTTCAAAGCCTTGTATTGTCCAATATCGATTTTCTCTTTTATGATCAGCGTCTTTTTCAGCATTGTAAAAAAGTTCAACAGGCTTGTACTTCTTCTTTAACTCAGTGAAATACGAAATTAGGATACTTTCAGAAGACGACGTAGTACGAACTTGCTTTTTGTATTTGACAAACTTTTCGTATTCTTGTTCGTACTTGTCTTTCGACTTCGTCGGAAGCAAGTCATTGATAGCACCTTTTGCAATCTCTGCCACGTCGGGCTTGGATCGCTATATTGAAACACTGAGCCAACTGCCATCTCTTGTGAGTTGGCTCAGTTGAGCCCTGCCCGACATTATTATGTTTTAGATTCATCCAGTGGAGCACACTCTCCCGCACTTGGTCATGGCCGAATATACAAAGCTTTTATTAAAGCAGGTATAGTGCCAACGCAGAATAAGAAGAAGAAGAAGACACTCCGCTGTATCTTTACAACATTACGATACTCTACGCTGTCGCATAAAAACGCGTAAATGCACCGGAGTCATATAAAAAAATGAAATCTTGTTCAATGTGGCATTGCTGATTTACATGTCTCGAGTGACGTTATATAAGGAAAGTGTCATATTTTTGGTTACTTAAAAGATAATTTTTAACGTCTGTTATTATATTTTTAACTAAGTTTTAATTGTACATCTTCACATTCATTAAATTTTTCGTAATTAATTACCCAAGTAATTGATGTCCTTTCATCATTTTATTTTTATTTCTTAATTTTTAAATTTTCGTCAACAGATCTTTAAATGTTTTCAAATACAAATTAAATACCAACATATCCTCTTCTTTCGCAAAATCAATTTTTTTATTTTAAGACAATAGTTTTCGCATGCCCAACTGCAAAATGTGGTTTTGAAGAATTTATAGATATTAGAGATAATTATTATAATATAATTAGAGATAATTATCTATAGATATAACAGAGAAATTTCCAGTGTTGCCCCTACAGAAATTTCGTCTGTAAAAATATGTTTACTTTTTCATTGAAAAGTGAAAGGTTTTTAATATATTCCCTTATTCATTATCAAAATAATTTGATTTTTCGTCATTTCGGCATTTTCATTTGGCTTTTTCTCGATCTCATGACAAAAAGCCATGTCCAAACGAAAATTTTGGCTCAAGCGATTAAATCCTTTGGCTTCGCCTCGTGATTTAAGCTACACTTTCACCAAAATTTGCGTTTAAACTTGGCGAATAATGTACTATTATGCAACTAGAAAATCAGGTGGTCTCAGAATACTCGCCGGCACTGTAAATATAAAAAATTAAAGATACTTGGGGTGCTATTTTTTCCTTTTTACCTAAAAAATAAATGCGAAAAGACTTTGATTCTCCTCAAAGCCGAAATAAGGGTAAAATTGCCAAAAAGACGGTTTCAAAAAAAATTAGTTAATGTAATTTTTGTGCTGCATATATGTATTTGTAAGGAAAGTTCATCTTCAACCTATTTAAGACTACATTCTACTTTCTAGGCTGAAAATTTTGCCGATTTTCGGTTATTTTTTTATAATAAATTAAAAGGCAATAATTTTATCATTATAATATAATAATATACATTATTATTTAAAATTTTTTTGCACACGTTATTTATCTCTTGAAATACAAAAATATGTATTATATTAATTTGTTAAATAGATTTTAGTGGAGTTATCCGAGCCTTGAAAAATACAAGGGTCGGTGACAAGCTTGATTGAGGTCCACTGAAGTGTCAGAAAAAAGAATTAAAGTACATTTTGAATTCGTACGAGTATAGCTATCTGCGGAACTGGAATGAAACAATTTGAGCAAATATTTTCGAATAGGCAAATTTTGAGAATTGAACATACCGAAAAAAGGACCTTTTTCCCTGTAATTCATAGGAAAAAAGATGTAAATATGAACCAATCAATTTGATTCTAGTTCATCAAATAGCCACTAATACATAGAATAACATATTTAAATTTTGTACTCATTGGTCATATATTTTTTTTACTATGCCCGCCACATAAAAAAAGTCTTTTTGAGAGAAACACGTTTAAAATCACCCTAAACACCTGCAGCTTCAAAAATACGTTGAATTTCTTCTCTCAAATGTTCCACCATATTCTCGATGGTCTATATTTTTTAATTAGGCTAGAAAAAAACTCGATTTTTTTTAGCCCAGAAAGTAGAATGTAGCCTTAACCCTCTAGTGCCGGCAGCCCTATCCCGTTTTCCCTTCCTGAAAAAATTCAGGAATAATGTATGATCATTTACTGACTGTTTTTTGGAATAAAGTTTTTTTTTACTTACTAGTCGCGGAATAATCCACTTTGATTTAATTCACATTTTATTTTGCAGAATTTTAAGATTATGACATGAAAATTCTAGAAAATTGAAAAAAGTGAACGTAGCAAATATGCTACACCCGGTACTAAAAAGTTAATGCAGAATTTTGACCACTCTTTAGCTATTTTAAGGCAAATTATTATTGTATCGCATGTAAAAAATTATGGAAATATATACACCTAAAAGAAGTAGAAATTAAAACGTTACTCTAGTGATATCATAAGATTTGAGTAAATAAGCCTTTTTTGAACCGTAGAATGGAATAATGTCGGGCAGCAGGCTAATTTCGGACATTCAAACTTCGCGGTACATATTTTCTGTTGCCTTCGAACATTAACTTTCAATAAACCGTCTGTTATTTTTTCCTCTTCGTAAGCACTCTAATAGTATAATCTGACAGGGTAACAATTTTTAGCCTATGATATGTAAGACATGTTGTACATACTTTTTTATTTTCAGTCTGACATTCGTTGACATAAATTTTATACTGATATACAAAGATTCATAGTTGTCTACATCCGTTTACACATATTAAATTAGATATGATGTAACAAAATAATTTTTTTGGTGAAAGTGCCAGCTATTGGCTTCTGTTTTTTTAATGTGTTTATAACAAAAGTAATCGGTGATTTTCTTTATTTATAATGTATCCCCTTAGGGTTTAGAATCCTTACGCTTCTAGGTGACTTCCTTTTCTTTTTTCTCCTCCAGCCCTTCCGACTCATACATTCCATTCTTCCTCGCCGCACTCCACCACTCATCTTCTTCTTCAACTCCACTAGCTTTTTCAACCTCCCTCATTCATTCCACTCGCAGTCCCTCCTCCCCTAAAATTGTCAACATTCTCTTGCCATCATGCCCTCTCTTCCTTTCCTCGCATACATCCTTCTCATCCATGCTCCCTGTGCCTCCTCTCCCAATACATTGATTCTTTTACTTCACTTCCCAGTCTTCACCTAGCTATCCTTCTCCATTTCTTTTCACCCCATCCTCTTTCTAGATATTTTGGCAATCCTTCTTATTCTATCACCATATACCAATTATTGTATCTTGATTCCACTATCCTTTCCCCTCTATCTTTAACCTGCTTTTCTCTATCTCTTTTTTCCACTTTTTCATTATCTATATTTCCTGCTTCACGTATTCCTCGATCTCCGAAAAAACTGCCTTCTTTCTTCTTTCCATCGCGTTAACTCTACGGCCCTCTTCCCTCTTTCTCCCACTTCTTTGTAACGTTCTATCGCTAACTCCCATCCCTTTCCCATCCTTAGTTTATCTGCAAATTTCTACGCCCTTTTTCCAGCTTTTCTCGATCGAGCTCAAACTTGGGTAAAGTACAGTCCTATTGGATGATAGTTTACAGGAAAAAAAAGTTTGTCGTTGATACACATAATTACCGATAGGGAGGGGGTGGAATTTTTTAGTTCTGTACGGATACTATCTATTTCGATGATTTAAACCTGTATTAATTTCAATAAAATCAATTTCGTACCTCTACAATTTCGATGAAAATAATTAAATGTTCTTACGACAGCTACGGTAGAGTTTTCAAAAGCATTTTACGAAAAAATAAATGCTTGACCTTCAAAAATAAAGGTTAAAATAATTATTTCTTCAACAAATCCTTTTATCTTCATTTTTGAAGGAAAAACATTTATTTTTTTGTAAAATCCTTATGATGAAAAGAAAGGGCATATAAAACCCTACCCAAGCTGTAGTAAGAACATTTTTTTTATTGATTTTAAGTGAGTCATAAATCATTGAAGAAAATGATAACCGAAAAAAAACTTACATAACGCTTACTTTCAAAGATAAATAACAATTTGTCAATTTTTAAACCTATAGGTGTTTAAAGGCAACAACCTAAGCTTTCTTTCTAGACAAAAAGAAAAGAAAAAAAATACCCTAAATTTGAAAAAAGTAAAATTTATTTTTGATTTTGATTTTTGAAGATAAAATACTTATTTTTCCAAAAAAAGCGTACGATCAATGGAAAAGGCGTAAAAAACCCTATGGAAATTGTGCAGGCAAAAAATTTTTTTTATTAATAATAACAGAGGTATAAATCATCCAAATAGATTGTACACGGACAGAACTAAAAAATTGCACCCGCTCCATAACGGTAAACAACAAAATTTTTTTCTTATAAACTTCCATCCAATAGGACTGCACTTTACCCAAGTTTGAGCCCGATCGATTTTTAGGGTTGGGGCAGCTGAGAAATTATGCCCCATACATTTCCATCTCGCTGATACTTTTTTCTTTTTCCCTCCACACTTTCTAAACCTCATTACCTTCGCTTTATCCGTACCAAGTCTCAATTTTCTCCTATCCAAGTATTTTTCTAACCCCGTAATCACACCTGCCATTCCTTTCTCATTCTCCGCTAACAATACTATATCATCAGCATATGGAGTAAAATTTGCCAAATGCCCCGCTTTAAATTTTGTTGTTGCCCATCTTATTGAAACTCAGCCAGATAGTTGTGCTAGTAGACCTCTTCGCAATTCTGTAAAGGGAATGTACCTAGTGTAATGGGTTATCAAGATACAAGGGCCCGAATTTTCGACGATTTACCCCGACAACTAACTTTCAATTGTACATAACTTCTGATACAGTTATCCAAATTTACTTCTTTATAAGGGTTTTAAAAAGGTTTTTTAACAAGGTACAGAATAAAAAGAACTATTTTACAATAAAAAAATTATTCGATCTTGATTTCTCATTTTAAAGAACATTTTTAAATTTTTCTCCAAATGCAAAATTTTTAATTTTTTTTTAAGTAAGCTAGAAAAAAGCTTGACTTTTTCTCCTGAAAAACATCCCAAAATGAAAATGGAATGGAACAGCTACCGGGTATGCTGTAGTGTCTTAATGATTCTAATACTTGATAAAAATGATTTTTCTGTTTACGTACAACGAATATTTTATTTCACTGTCACTGTTTTGTGGTTGGAGAACGATTTAGATATCTCTTAAATGAAATTTTTAAAGCGGTTTCATTGTAGGAAAACGATAGCTAATAATAAAATAATATGAATTACGTAAACAAACTTTTTGGAGCAAGACTCCAGTTAGTTTCTCCTTTTTTTCGACCGTGAATATGATTTCAAACAAGCTTAAAGAAAGTTTCTTTAATGCAATTATTTCGGTCTTACGGTCCAATATAAACAAACAAAAACGATTGTAGTTGTT
>JBAGKK010505220.1:0-14445 GCA_037177015.1 Euceroptres primus | reverse complement strand
CGTCGACATTTGACAAAAACGGGGGGGTCAAATTTTACACAAATCTAATACCTTCTCATATGATGAGAATGTAATAAGAAATATACGTGCAATATAATATTCAATTATTAATTGAATAGATTAATTATTATTTTTTAATTTTAATTAATTATAATTAGTTATATATATAGAACATTAATTAATTAAAATTAATTAATTAATATAATAATTTTTAATATAATAATCATCAATGTCTGTTTTATCGGCACTGTCGGTGACAACTTACACGAGCGTGATGCGGGTTGCCCAACACCAGGCGCACAAACGTATTTCCAATTTTACTCCTTATTTTTATCAATAATAAAGCGAAATTCAATTAACATTGAAAACTGAATTAAAAAACACTCTATATTTTTTAATTCAATGAAGAATACACTTTTTGATTCTAAAAAAAATATAATAAAAATGCACAGGGGGCACTGGCCAGTAATACGATACGAGCCTGTAAATTACATATGGCTACAAATTTTTCGTTGATTATAAAATGTTATAAATCCAGCGAAAAATCTACTTTAGTCGAAAATCAATGACATTTTTCTAAAAAAAATAAACAGTGCTAAACCAATTTTCGCGCGTGTTAAAACCTAAGTGCTAGTTTTAAAAAGAGAAACACTGTCGAAAAAGTGCTAATTTGTCAACATAACCTATAAATGCTTTGTTGTTTTGAAGCTTTTAACGTTGGTAAGTCTAATTTTCTTCACATTTCATTACTTTTCAATTGCTCACACAACAATATTTCGATTCCGTTCAATTTCTTCTCTCAGTATTTACTCTTTTCGCAATATTCAGAAAACTAGATAAATGTTTCGTGTTTTTAAAAATCTGTCAAAACACTTCTTTTTTCATTATTTATTACCTATTTACTCATGCCTTTTACAAAATACTTTTTAATAAAATCTAAAAAAGTAATTGAAAATTGTTTCGTGTTTATTTTTTCAGTAAATTATGATAATTAATTTCTATTTTGCAACAAATCTATAAGCACATTTTTTTTTATTTCGAAATCACGTTTCTTTCGAAAAATATTAACTGTTACGTAAAAATTCAAATATACTGTTAATAAAAATAAGCAATTATTATTCAAAAGGACATAATAATTAATTTTTTGAAATTGTATTTACAGTGAATTTATAATTATTTTGTTTCCTTCGATTTGCTGGTACTGGCTTTTTCGATTTCCAAATCCTTTAATTTTTTGTCCTCGATTGCGTACATTTGTAAATTTAAACAATCAGTCTTTATGGTTTTTAATGGCAACAGATGTTTGTTTTTTAATTCAATCGGTTCGTCCTCTACAATCCAGGGAAAATCTGAGTAATTTGCATTTTCACTTAAACCAATATGTGAAGATTCAAAAGTTATAAATGTTATTGTAAATGTTGATTCTTTTGGCAATGGTTTTAAGTAAGTTTCCACCATCGAGAGTTTCAGACAAATTGTTCTCAGTGCTTCTTCCGTTTTTATAAAGTAGGGATCTTTCCTGAAAGAAAAAAATTCCATTTTAATATTTATTTAAAAAATGTGTTTATGAGAATTTATTTTACTTAAAATCTATTCGTAGGTTTTTATTCTGTTTATGGATATTTATTTGTGGGCATTACATTAATTCAAGAGAATTTAATTTTAAAATAGAAATCTTTTAAAATTTCTATATAGAAAATTTATTTCACTTTTTGGAATTTAATTGTAGAAACAGAATCTATTGTTGGAAATAATTTATTGAATACTATCATAAACTATTTATGTTCATTTAATTAAATATACAATAAAGTAAGAAATACTATTCAAATAAATAAATAATTTTAAAAAAATGATTACTCTTTATCAGAAGTTCTCAAATCCACGATATCAAATAGAAATTTTTCAATCGGTGTTTTTTCCTTATTAAAAAAAATCATTTGCACTGATTTCACACTGGATACGTCATCCTTGAGTAATTCTCTCAATGAATTTAAAACATTTCTAATGTATTCATTAAGATCCGGATGTTCAGAAACGAAAATTCCTATTCCATATAATCTTTTCTTCGTGAAAATCGAATCTGGATAAAGTTTGCGAAAATAGAGAATTTGATGAAACGCAGCCTCCAAAAATTCGAGAAGAATATCCGGTGTTACTAAAAAATTCAAAAAATTAATTACATTTTAAGTTTTCGAAAAAAAATTAAAATTAAAGTATTGCAAATAAATGAAATCATTAATTATTAGAAAGTTAATTTTCGTTTAAATATTTACCAATCGATTCTTGAGACATCCTTTTGGCTATTATTAATTATTACGAGCAAATTTTCATTTTCAAAATTAGAATTCTAGATTCTGAAAAAAATTAAACTGCACAATTCAAAATTGATAGAATGAAGGAAAATAATAATTAAATTCATAAGAATTTATCTGCACTCAATTTCAAATATAATAAAAAGCCTGTAAAAATTTTATTTTGCAAAAGAATATTGTTAACAAATTTGAATTTCCCGTCATAACAGTATTTTCTCTTCTAATTGGTTGAGTTTTTTCTCCTAAAAATCCAATATGGCCGTGCCTGTACACAATAAAAGTTCTTGGAATTAATAAAAATATCATATTTTTCGTCTATAGTTTGTAAAGTTTACGGGAAATCCATGACAATTCGGAATTAAACCAAATTTGACATTAGTGAACATTAAATATCTAGAAAAAATAGTGCTACTGTGATAAAAATTGACATTGGCAGATAAATTAACCTACGAATGGTCCTTCGGGTTCAAGCGGGTAAGAAAGTCCTCCTTTTTTCCTATTTTTTCACTGTTCTCATCAAGAATTGCAACATTTTCGACCAATTCTCCGCTGGGATTTGCAAAAAAATATTAAAAAGAGTCTAAATTCACGAGCCCGATTTTCGAGAAAAAGAAAATTCTTCCGAGATCGAAGTGTCACAAAATCATGGCGGGAAGTAAATTCGACACACTGCTAGTTATTTTGCTGGAAATAACTAGGCAAACTTTATATTTTCAAGGATTTTGTCGATTTTTCCCTGAATATTTATAAAATATCGTTTTTTGCTCGGGGAATAGTTCTTAGTTTTTTTAGGTTAGATTTCATCTTTTTGTGAAACGAGATTATTTGGATAGTTTGGAATTTTTAAATTTATTTTCATAATTGCAGGGAAGGCCAAGGTCTCGAGATTTCAAGATTCACGATTGAAAAAAATGTTTAAAGTATCAGGAGAGTGAAAATCTAAAAAATATAAATTTCGGATTTCTTTCAGTTCTTTTTTTAAGGAAAAAATGCCGCCGGTGAAGAAAATGGATTTAGATAAACAGGCCTGGGCCTGGACAGAAACTGTTCAACCCAGCGAAATTCAAAGACAACATTTAGAAATGGCGTATAGACTCGGATTAAAAAATTGTACTACTTGCAAGTAAGTGAATTTTTACAGATCTTATTTCCCTTTTTTTTAGTGCCGGACAAGTTTCTATAAAAAATTAACTGCTTTCAGTTATAAATATAAATATACAGTTAATCTGTAAAATACTATTTAGTTTATTGATTGACTTCCGAATTTTTCGTCAACTTTGGAGTTTAATCAACCGATTACTCAATTTTTAGAAATACCGAAAATAATTTTATCTTTTGATACTTATATTATATTACAGATACTTATTTATGATATTTTTTTACAGGCGTAATTGTTCGAATAATCCGCAGTGCAAGTTTGGTTTGGGAGAAGACAAGTATCTAAATTCCAAGGCAACAAAAGTCGATCCTTTGGAAAATTCTCTGATTGAGCTTCGGGATCCAACTCAGCCTGTTGGGTTAAAAAACCTTGGGGCCACTTGCTACGTTAATAGTTTACTTCAGTTATGGTTTCACAACGAGGAGATGAGGTAGAAAACATTTAACAAACCTTGAAAACAATTTAAAAAATTCCTTTTCAATTTGTTTTTTTTCGGGTGACTAAGAACCATTCGTTATCGAAAAATGAATTTTCTGAACAGTGCCAAAGTCTGGGGCTTAATGTCTGTATTAAATATTTCTTTGATTAGGAATTTACATTTTTTAATAGGCAATTTGCAGTTGATGTTTGAGTCTTTTTTTTGCAAAGATTATAATTTTTCTTTGCATACGGTGGTTCATTGAGAAATGTAAATTTTTAATCAAAGAAATTTGTTTTCATTTTGGGATTGGAAATACTTCGAAATTCAAATTATAAATTTCTTGCAGGAAAGTAATTTACCAATGGAATTTAGAGGACGATTTAGAGGAGAAAACAGCGATGCAATTTGCAGCACAAACACAAGAAACATATCGTCCAGCGACAGTTCTTGGCCAATTGCAATACGTTTTCGCAATGTTGCAATTTGGAAATCAGCGAAATGTGGATCCTACGAACTTTTTTATATCCCTTGCTCTGGATACAAACACTCAACAAGATGCCCAGGAGTTTGCTAAACTTCTTCTGAACTTAATAGAGACAAAATTGAATCAGGAATCGAAGGACAGACTCAGAAATCTGACACAGGGTCAACAAAGTTACATCAATTGGTACGAATACTAAGCTTTTTCAAGGAACCAATATTTAAAATATTTAATTTTCTTTCAGTTTTTGAATAATTTCTTTTTTTTATAGTTGCAAGACTTGCGGGACTGAATACCCGACAACGACGACTTTCTACGAATTAGATCTCCAATTGGCTTCCACTTTGAAAGAGTCGATTAATAAATATTTGAGCGAGGAACAATTGACGGATGCGAATCAATATTTCTGTGCGAAATGTAACGCGAAACAAGACGCGCGGCGTTTTATTCGACTGGATTCCTTGCCGGAAGTGCTGAATATTCATTTGCTGCGTTTTGTCTTCCAGCGGTGAGTTTTTTTATTTTCTGATGTATGAGGTATTTAAATTCAGAAAGAATTTCAATTTACACTTGAAATTCTAAAATCTTTTAATTTAAAAAAAAAGATGAATAATTTATTAAATTCTTCCAGAACAATCGGTCAGAAAAAGAAAGCAAACACTGCAATCCAATTCCCCGAGAAACTGGAAATGTCGCATTACCTCGGATGTCCGCCAAATACGCACGTTTACAATTTAGTGGCAATTTTGAGCCACAAGGGAACTTTGGCTCACTCAGGTCATTACATTGCAACAATTTTCAATTCCAGTGGCGATTGGTATCAATACAATGACGCGAAAGTGGAGAAAATATCAAGGGATGATATCAATGGTAAATTTAGCTTAGTAGTAAAACATCAGTCATGGATATTGAAGGTTTTAGTCACAGACGATAAAAATTTTTACTTGACTGATGAGGGTCCAAATCCGGGACCGAAACGTTTCTTAAAACTAAAATTGTTTTCATCATTGACCATCAATATTCATGACTGATGTTTTACTACTAATACATTTAAGAGATCGAGACTAAACGCAAAACAAATTTATCTTTTTCATTACTTATTTTTCAACTTATCTTCTCTGGTTTTAAATTTTAACAGGGTTGCTACAGGTCAGGGAATTCTGGAGAGTCAGGAAATTTAAAAATGGCCAGAGAAAGTCAGGGAAAATCTTTAGAGTCAGGGAATTTTGTTTCATTCAACACATTAAAATTATATCTCAATAGTTATAATTATAATTTAATAATTATAATTATATAATTATAATATTACAAAATTATAATATTAGCAGGGACCACAATCACTCCCCTATTCTCCATTTTTCCCTATTTTCCCCCTTTCCCTTATTATTCTCCAAATCTCCTGAAATTACTTTTTTAAATAGTTTTATTCCTTTTTCCCCTTTTTTCCCATTTTATATTCAAAGATCCGAATAATTATCCAAGAATTATGAGAAATAGAAACTTGTGACATTCCTAAACTCTTTTAATGTTTTCTTAAATTTCCCATAATTTCTAAGTTTTCAAAATCTACAAGTCTCCTAAAATCTCTTAAAATCTCTTAAAATCTTCCAGAATCCTTAAACTCTGTTTAAATCCTCCATAATATTTAAAATCTGTTAAAATCCTCCAGAATCTTTAAAATTGATTTAAAATCCTTAAAAATTCTCAAAAATATTTGAGACTGTTCTAGAATCTTCTGGGATCTCTTACAATAATCTTATAAAATAATATCCTAAAATTCCTCAATATTCTACAGCACATACTAGACTCTTCCAGAATATTCTAAAATTTACTGAATACTTTCGTGACCTTCTAGAATTTTCTACAGAATCTTTCAGCATCCTCCAAAGTCTACAAAAGATTACCGAAATTCTTTTAAATGCTTTAGAATCTTCAAAGCTCATCTGAATCTCAAATCTTTAAAAATCTCAAAAATATTCTAGACTGTTTTAAAGTCTGCAATCATTTAGATTCATCTGGATTCTTTTTCTATAATCTTTTAGAATCTTCTGGATTATCCTATAATAATCAGTCTTAAAGAATTTTTAATACAATCTTAATGAATTCTTAAAAATTCTTTAATATATCATTTTCATTTCGTTTTCGTTTATTAGCGAATTAGATATAAATAACGAGTATTGGATATTAATCCAATATTTTACAAAATATACTGGAATATTTCAGAATCTTCCAAAATAATCTGAACTCTTCCATGATCTTCTTAAATCTTCTAGAATCCTGAAGAATATTCAGAAATGTACCTGAAGTTTTGAACGTTTAAATGAATGAACGTTTTTTCTTAACTCAAATTTATCTTGAAATATTGTTCAATCTACAAAGTAAAAAGAAATATCGTGAGCTTCTTTATCATTACATTAGTTTCTATAATCATAAATTAATATTTTAGAACAAATTTAAGTTTAAAATGAAACGAAATAAAAATGTTGTTTATTCGAACGTTCAGAACTTCAAGCACATTATTCTGAACTGCATTAGAATTCTGCAGAATCCTTCAGAACCCTCTCAAGTCTACAAAAGACTAATAATCTTGAAGAATCTTCTAGACTGATTTCAGAATCTTCCTAAAAATTCTGTAGACTTTTTGAGTCTTCAAAAAAAAGTCTGGAAGAGACTAGAAGATTCTAGAACTTTATGGAAGATTTTGGAAGAATCAGAAAGCCTCTGGGAGATTCTTAAGCACTCAAAAATCTAGATTCTAGAGATTTTTTTGGATTTCAAAAGATTTAATGAATCTACAAGTTTATGGAAAATTAAAAATATTCCAGAAGATTTTAAAAGTTTGTTGAAAAGTCCAGAAGTCATGCAGGATTTTAGAAGATTCTAGACCATACCAAAGATTCTTAAAGTTTAGAAATTTGAAAAGGGTTTTATTAGATTCTAAACAGGAATCTAACATTATATTATATATATATATATATATATATATATATATATATTATATAACTAAAATTATAATATTATAACGGCAGATAACGGTCAGGGAAGATGAAAAATTGGTCAGGGAAAAGTCAGGGAAAACCTTCAAAGAGTGAGGGAATTTTGTATGATTCAACAAATTATAATTATATCTCAATAGTTAAAATTATAATTTACCAATTACAATTATATAATTATAATATTACAAAATCAGAGATTACAGGCCAGTCCCATATTTCCCCCTTCCCCTCTTATCCCCCAAATCTCCAAAAATCACTTTTTTTCGGGTTTCATTCCTTTTTCCCCCTTTTTGCCCTTTTTATGTTCAAATTTCTGAATAATTTTCTAAAAATTATGAGAAATAGAAACTTGTGACATTCAAAAACTCTTTTAATGTTTTCTAAAATTTCCCATAATTTCCAAACTTTTTCAAATCTGCGAATGTCTCCTAAAATCTCTTAAAATCCTCCAGAATTTTTAAAATTGATTTAAAATCCTTAAGAATTCTCAAAAATATTTGAGATTTATAGAATGTTCTGGGTTCTGTTACAATCTTACAAAACAATATCCTCAAATTCTTTAACATTCTGCAACATATACTAGACTCTTTCAGTATCATCTAAAATTTTCTGAATACTTCCGTAACCTTGTAGAATAAATTTTCTACAGAATCTTTTAGAATCCTCCAATTCCACAAAAGATTACCGAAATTCTCTCAAATTCTTTAGAGTCTTCAAAACTTATCTAAAACCTGTAAAAATTCTCCAAAATATTGTAGACTGTTTTAAAATCTACAATCATTTAGATTCTTCTGGATTCTTTTATAATCATTTATAATTTTCTGAACTCTTTCATAATCTTTTAAAATCTTCTAGATTCTCCTACAATAATCTTATACAATCTTAAAGAATTCATAAAAAATTTTCAATATTCTACAAAATATACTAGAATGTTCCAGAATATTCGAAAATCGTCTGAACTCTTCCATGATCTTCTAAAATCTTCTAGAATCCTCAAGAATATTCTAAAATGTACCTGAAGTTATAAATGTTCAAATGAATGAACTTTTTTCTTAACTCAAATTTATCTTAAAATATCGTTCAATCTACCAAATAAAGAGAAATATCATGAGCTTGTTTATCATTACATTAGTTTCTATATTAATAACCTAATATTTAAGAACAAATTTGAGTTTAAAATGAAATCAAATAAAAATTATGTTCATTTGAACTTTCATAATTTCAACCACATTACTTTGAACTGCATTAGAAATTCTAGAATTCTGCAGAATCCTTTAGGACCCTCTCAAGTCTACAAAAGACTCTAATAATCTTGGAGAATCTTCCAGAATGTTTTCAGAATCTTCCTATGTAAAATTCTGTAGACTTTTTGAGTCTTCAAAAAAAAAGTCAGGAAGAGACTAGAGGATTTTAGAACTTTATGGAAGATTTTGGAAGAATCAGAAGGTCTCTGGGAAATTCTAAAACACTCAAAAATGTAGATTGTAGAGAATTTTTTCGGATTTCAAAAGATTTAATAAATATTCAAATTTATCGAAAACTAAAAATATTCTAGAAAGTTTTAAAAGTTTGTTGGAAAGTTCAGAAGTCCTGAAGGATTTTAAAAAATTCTAGAGCATTCCAAAGATTCTGAAAGTTGAAAAATTTGAGGAGTGTTTTATTAGATTCTAAACAGGAATCTAAGATTTTTGAGGATTTTTTAAGATTCTGAAGAATTGCAACTTCCTTGGTATTTTGAAAAGAAAAAAACTCTCCCCCCCCCCTCTTTTTTAAATCCCTTATTTTCCCTAAATTGAATCACTGAATCACTGCTATCCCTGTATTATATAATTATAATTATAACGGCAGATCACGGTCAGGGAAAATGAAAAATTGGTCTGGGAAAGTTGGGAAATTTTGAAATTCGGATTTCGTAGCAACCCTGTTAAATTTCCTACGAATAAAACTCTATTTTAGTTGAGTGGATTGAATTTTGACACTTTTAGAAATGTTTGTTTGTTGAAAACAATGTTTTATGTTACGTTTTAGAAAATACAAAGGCTGCAAAACCAAAAGTGAAAGGTGAGTTTCTTTCGAATGCTGCTTACATGCTTGTTTACAAAAAGACGCAGCCGAATTCGCAGTTGGGAACGAAGAGAAAAGGTCCGAATGTTGCGCAGAATAATTTGAGTGATGAGGCGATTTCGCTGAAAAAACAGAGGAGTAGCAATGGAGAAATGGAAATGGTCGAGAAAATTCAGGAGACTTCGAATGGAAATGGTGTCTCGGTGCTGAATGGTGCTGAGCATTTGCATATTAGCTGTGAAGAAACGGATAAACAACAAGAGGTGAGAATTGTTTTATTTTTCAGGGAATTAGGCATTTGATGTTTCAGATTTTGGAAAATTTGGAAGGAAGAGAATTTAAAATTGTAGGCGATATTGATAGTAGAATTAAAATAAATTTGGTTTCAAATTTGCAAATGCAAACGTTTGACATTTGAAAATAAAATAAATTTGAAAACCTTGAAACTTAAAAGCATATTAGCTCTTAAAAATGTTCAAGTTCTTTAAAAACGCTAGAAATTTCGAAGTGACACAATTGTGAAGATCTTTCAAATTTAAGAGTATTTTATGATTGGAGGCTAAGTGAATTTAAAAATAATTCTAAACTTAAAAGTGGCAAAATATGTATTTAAAAAACGTTGCAAAATTTAAATGCGATTCAAACTTAAAAATGTTCTACATTTAAAAAATCAAAAAATTAAAAAGATAAATTTTAAATTCAGTTTTAAATTCAAATTCAAATAAAGATCAATAAATTCGAAGGCAAGAGAAATTTAAAAGCTTTTTCAAATTTGAAGGTTTCAAGTTTTAAAGCGTTTTAAGTTTGAACTCTCAGTGAATTTAATAATAGTTTTAATAGAATTTAATAATAGTTTTAAATTTAAAATCACCAGAAATTAAAAAACGTTCCAAATTTAAAAACGTTCTAGTTTTAAAAGTGATTTAAATTTTAAGGCGTTACAAATTTAAAGGCGTTTCAATTTTAAAGGTTCCGTGAATTTTAAGACAAATTCGAATTTAAAAAGCTTGTAAATAAAAAGACGTCCAAATTTAAAAACACTTCCTTCTTTTTGAAAACTTTTCGATTTTAAAACGGTTCCAAATTTAGTTTTTTTTTGAATAATAGATAAATTTTCATCGATAATAATGATAACAAATTCGTAAGCGACAGAATTTCGAATAAGTTCGTTTAAAATATTTCTTGTTTGAAGGCTAAGTTAATTAAAAAATTGTTCCAAATTTAAAGGCATAATAAATTTAAAAACGATGCTTTAAGAATGTTGGATATTTAAAGCTGAAAAATTGAAAAGCCTTGAAATTTGAAAGCTCCTTAAATTTGGAAGTTACAGAAATTTAAAAGCGTTTCAAGTTTGAAGGCGTTCCAAATTTTAAAGAAACGTTTCCTTTTTCTTTGGTTCCCTGAATTTTAAACTCGTTGCTTAATTTAAAAAATAAAATTTAGGAAATTACTAATAACTGAATTAATATTAAATCTGAATTTTAAATTGTTAATTTCCATAGAAGTTTTAATCAGTGAAAAATTTGTATTAAGGTTTTGAATTTCCAGCCGTATAATCTGATATAATAATAATCAAAATAATAATAATAATAATAATAAAAGTAATAATTCCCGCCTTTTTCCGTTAAAAAATTGCAAATGGCCACCATTGTTCATATTTTTGCGACATGTCGAAAAAATACCACTTTTATTGTTTTATCGCGTATAATTTTTAAAGTTTTTAGAAAATTCAATGCAATTTCTAATGGGTGAAACTTTTTAAATCAGAGAAAAAAATTTTGCGTTAAAATAGTGTTTTTCGTGTCCAAAATTGAAATCGTAAAATGAAGTAATTTTTTAAAGGTTCAAGTGGTTCAAGTTTAAATCGGTAAGAAAATGCTTACTTTTTTCTGTTTTCGCATTAGTTTTCTTACTAAATTAAAATTTTTTGGTAAATTCTACGCTTGAATTTGTAGAAAAATGTTACAGAAATTTTTTAGATTATTTTTAAAAAAAATTTAATGATCGAAAACAAATTTTGTCGGGAGGTAAATTCGATGTCTTTTTATTAATTTGTTTAATTTTCTTCTTCTGTGGAATTACAAGAAGTTATTTTTTATGAAAAAGGTGGTTTTTAAAAAGTTTCTTTAGTCAGTTCGATGTATTTTGGTATATTACAAATTTTATTGAAGTTTAAAAAAATTTGAGTTCCTTTAATTAAAAAGAAATTTAATTCCCCACCGGTTTAAATGATTTAATGTCTGTCATTTTTCAAGTTTTAATTAAATGTAATTAAAGATCCCGAAAAAATTAAATTAAAGACACGAAAAAGTTAAAACACCGACAAAATTTCGAGATTTAAGGTGTCTTTAATCTGGAAGCGACGCCAATTGAGATTATTTTTAAACATTTTTTGTTTATTTATTTAATTATTTATTTGCTTTGGGTTGTAAAATATTCAAAACTTCACATTTTAACTGTAAAGCTTTTGAAGTTGAAAAAGATTCGAACTTAATAGTTCCTGAAATTAAAACGCATATGAATTTTAAAAGATTTTGAATTTAAAAACGGACAGAATTAAAAATTACTTCGAATTTACAAACATAAAAGAATGGAAGGACTTCCAAATTTAAATGCCTTCTAATTTTGAAGCTCTCTAAATTTGGGAGATACGGAAATTTAATTTAAATTTGTAATACAGAATTTTAATTTACTTTTTTTTTTACTTTATTTACGGTTTTCACCTTTATATATGTATATAAAAATAGTAGTTTTTTAGTATTTGAAGTTAAAGGCATTCCAAATTTAAAAACGCTCAAAAATTTATAAACATTTTGAATTATAAAAGCGACCGAAGTTGGAAGCATTTTAAATTTGAAATCTTTAAACATTAAAACGCCTTTAAGTTTGTGAAAGCGTAAAAAATTTGAAAGCGAAACCTTCAAATTTGAAATCGTAATTTGAAAGCAAAATAAAAAATTTGAAGGCAAAATAAAAAATTTGAAGGGCTTTAAATTTCAAAGCGTTTGAAATCTGAAAGCCTCTTAACTTAAATTTGGTCAGCGAATTTTACTTAATCATTTTTCCATTAATTTATTCTCTTATTAAATATAAATTTCCTTTCAGTTGGAATTCGAGAAATGGGGCGTGAACAATAAAATCCGAGAGATCGTCAGGGCCGAAAATATCGACCACGAGCTTAAAATCCTCGACGTTCAAGAGCAAAAGGTAAAAATAATTTACAAAATCAACCTCAATAAAATAACATTTTCAGTAATAATTACAAACATTTTTTATTGTTAAATTCTAACAATTTAATTCGGTAATTTCATTAATTCTTGGATTTAGAAATTGATTTAAGTGACATTGAAATAATTCAGTTGAAATTGAAAAAATTGATTTTAAATTGAAATAATGTATTTTGAATTAAAATAATCAAGGTTGCTACAGGTCAGCGAATTCCGGAAAGTCAGAGAATTTAAAAATGGTTAAGGAAAGTCAGGAAAAACCTTTAAAGAGTCAGAGAATTTGTTTTTGATTCAACAAATTATAACTATATCTCAATAGTTTTAATTGTAATTTAACAATTATAGTTATATAATTATGGTACAAAGTCAGGGATCACAGTCAGTCCACTATTTCCCTATTTGCCCCCTTTCCCCTATTATTTCTCAAAATCTCCTAAAATCACTTTATTAAGAGTGTTCAAAGTTCCGAATAATTTTTCAAGAATTTTGAGAAATAGAATTTTGTGATACTCAAAAACACTTTTAATGTTTTCTTAAATTTCTCATAATTTTCAAAATCTACGAATGTCTCCTGAAATCTCTTAAACTCCTCCAGCATCTTTAAAATTGTTTTAAAATCCTTAAAAATTCTCTAAAATATTTAAGACTGTTCTGGAATTTTCTGGGTTCTCCTGTGATAATCTTATCAAATAATATCCCAAAATTCTTCACTATTCTTCAACATATACTAGACTCTTCCAGAATCTACTAAAAATTTTAAAATACTTTTGTATCGTTCTAGAATTTTCTGCAGAATTTTTTAGAATCCTCCAAAGTTTACAAATGATTCCCGAAAATCTATCAAATTCTTTAGACTCTTCAAAACTTATCTGAAAACTGTAAAAATTCTCCAAAATATTCTAGACTGTTTTAAAATCTAAAATCATTCTGGATTCTCCCATAATCTTTCAGAATCTTCTAGATTCTCCTATAATAATCTTATACAATCTTAAAGAATTTTTAATGCAATCTTAAAAAATTCTTAAAAATTCTTTAATATGCTTCAAAATATACTAGAATGTTCCAGAATCTTCTAAAATCGCCTAGAATCTTTTAGAATCCTCCAGAATATTCTGCAAGGTACCTAAAGTTTTGATCATTCAAATGAAGGAACTTTTTTTCTTAACTTAAATTCGACTGCTCCTATTTGAAAAGCACCAACTCGTCGTGGTCGCTTGTAACAACTTGAGCTGCGATCTCCGTGCTAGTAAGGACGCAACTCGAGGGCTCTATAGGAAGTATATACAAATTTCTATATACTTAGTATAGAGTGTACGAGTTGCGTCTTTACTAGCGGAGATTGCCGCTCACGTTGTTACAAGCGACCATGACGAATTGATGCTTTTCAAATAGAAGCAGTCGAATTTATCTTGAAATATCCAGGTTGTCTAGCGGACCGGGAAATCGGGAAAAATCCGGGAATTTTATTTCACCGGGAAAACCCGGAAATTTTATTTAGGATCGGGATTATACTTATATTTTATTTTTTTATTCTTCAGATTTTAACAGCATTTAAGCAACTACTTGTGATTCTAGTAAAAAATATTTATTTTATTAGTTACGAAAGTTTTAAAATAAATGTTCTTTCGATTAATATTTATCACTTCAGTCTGTGATTAAAGATAAGTTAGGCACGTGTAAATAAATAATTGTTTTCTTTACGATATAAATTTTTCGTCATTTCGGCATTTTCATTTGGCTTTTTCTTGATGTCATGACGAAAAGCACTGTATTTGCCATGTCCAA
>JBAGKK010505210.1:0-14446 GCA_037177015.1 Euceroptres primus | reverse complement strand
ATATAGGTACTGGGAAATTTGAATAGTCCCCTTTCATTTTAGCTGAATCTAAATATTTATGACTAAATCATCGACAAATGCATAGTGCATTTTGACAGAAGATATGATGAATCGAACATCTCTGTCATATTTTAGATGCTATACTCCGAAGGAGAATTTCTTGTTGACATTTCTAATTCATTTGGGTCTGATAAACGAGCAAAACTATTATTAATTTATTGCCTTTTTCTTTATGCATTTTCTCATTTTTCTTCAGGTGAATGAGGTCTAAGGTAGATAGTGACGTCATTCATCGATCAAACGCGATGTTGAAATTCTTGGATCGCCTACTGTGGGAGTATTTTCACTGCTCTTTAAATTATTGAGTCATTTGCACAGGCATTACAGTAAATGATAATCAGAATCATTTAAAATATAGCCAAGAGTAAACATATTACACGAAAATTTCAACAAAATATAAATAACTCAGTCAACATAAGTATTTATTGGGAAAAAAATACAAAATTAATAATAAAGCAAGTTCTTTTCATAATTTCAGGCAAAAAAAATTTCTGTCTGTATTTAAAACTTATAATATTAGAATACGCTGTAATATCGGTAGGTATATCAAAAGAAGAGGTCATTAATTTCTATTAAATTTTCATTTTCACACACACACAAACTCAGGTTTTCGCTTTGAATAACGTTTAATCTTTGATGTTTGAAATTAAAAGACATATTTAAGTTGAAATGCTTTCAGATTTCTATCCTTTGAATGTAAAAAAATTTAATTTCCCTTGCTTTAAAATCAGAATCCTCTAATTTAAATGCAATTAGATTTTCTAATAAACTCCAACTTTGATCTTTGGTATCTCGTTTTTCAGTTTATAAAATTAAGTTTCTTCTTTTATCATTTAAGGATATTTTATAAAATAAATAGTCATAAAATATGTAGACTATACTTAAAAAAGTTGACTTAATTCAAGAAATTTTTATTCAAGTGAAATAAATTTCATATTATCATATTAATCAACCGAAAATGTAGAGATACAATATTTTTTTAACTCTACGACAAAAACGTGACTTAATTTTTGTTGCAGAATATTCTGAACTTTTTTTTATTCATCCTAAAGACACCATTTTTCTCTCTTGTTTCTGTTTTCAATTTGTATAAAGTTTTTTCTTTTAATTTGAAAATATAAACCAAAACTCTTTTGGTTGAAAGAGTGTTTATTTTTTTGTGGAAAAATAATGCATAAGTGAAACAAATCTCTTTTCCGACAATAACTAAAATTTCCTTTCAGAGAAAAATGCACCCATAATTATAAATAACAAATGCTCACAGTTTTCTTTCATTAAAGCATAATTACTCGAAAGCGCAATTTACTGCAGCATATATTTCGAGTTTTGAGTTTTATTCCACTTTCTCCACACCTTTTCTGCTCCCAACCCTCATTTAGCACAGTTAAGTAAACCACGAAGAATGTCCTCTTAATACCTACCTGCGTGATTTATAAATCGTGATCCACAGAAGTTCCACGAATGTGCAGCTCCTTCAAAAAAGTGGGGCACAGCGACTATCAAGAGTCAATCGCATTATTAGGAAGCGGGTCGATTATGCTATAGTTACGTGTTTCGCGTGACGAAAACCAGTTATGGACCAGGTGAGAAAATTGCCAATAATATGCGTAAGCATGCGGCTTTCGCCATTGCTTAAAAGCTTAACGTTTTAATTCATGACTCGTCTCGAACAAGAATGATAAATTGTAGCTTTTAAAGGGTTGAAGAAAAGCTCTTAAAGCTCCCCGTTTCATTTGGTTCAACGACACGAGGGCGCGGTCTTGATATTTGTCGAATCATCATATCGATCGAATGAAACCGAGCTGAAAGAGTTATACTAAGGGAAAATCAATCCCCGGTCAAAGACCTCGAAAGCTACCCCCAGGACAGTGACCAACTAAATTCATTGCACTTGCTCCTCGTAAAATCATGTTAGCTACTGCTACTCGAATTTATTTGAGGAAAAAAACCGTGTACCCTCTTACACCTTTTCCGGAGAGAAAGAAGTCTTTTTGCTTAGTGGAAAAAAATATATGACTGATTCAAGGAAACTCGAGGGTTTCTCCTAAAAATTAATGAGACCAATTTTCCTTCAGTGGTAGAAGTAAGTTTTGTAGGAAAAGAAGCACATTTCTTGAATTGTTGGAAAAGTTCCTCTGTGGCTTTGAAATATTCAGCTTTACAAAGTCACCTTAAATTTTATATGGTTTAAGTTCAACTTTTTCCGGAAGATTAATTTTTTATTAATTGATAACACATATTAGTGGCTCAGAAAGTTGAAGCGGAAGTTGATTGCTGAGAATTATAAAACGATAGTTTTTACTGTAATTCTGTTTATTATTTTTAAGTCTTATTTATTTTATAATTTTCAGATTTACGGTTGCAATAATTGTTTTGAATTGTGCTGCTGCAACGAACGATTCTTTTAATTTTTGCTGTGTACCAACCCAATGAGAATAAAAAAAAGTTCTATTTGCATTCCAACGAATTCGAGTGTAATATTTTGTTATTGGAGTCCAATTTCCATTGGAGTCACAATATTGATTGGTTTAATAACATTGTTAATAAATATTGGAACAATATCGTATTTCAGTTGCACGTATTTAGAATTTATAATGTTTTCAGACTTTCACATCTGAATTTGATACTAAAATGATAAACATTAAAATAAATTTCCCAATTTTATTTCAGTATATCAATGAAAATCTTAAATAAAACGTTTCAATTTTTTTCCATCAAACGCTTATTTTAAAGAAGAAGCATAGGACTCACTCCAAGAAAAGGAAGAAACTAAAGATGCTTTTTAAAATTCTTTATCACACTGTATTTCCATTTTAAATTATTAAAATGGACTTTGTAATTTTTCTCCAGCAGCTGCAAGGTAGAAATAAAAGGAAAGCAATGCGATTGGCTTTGGCGACACATAAGTCATAACAAGAACTTCATGAAATGGTTCTGTCGGATTCGTAAACACAGTAACCTATCTACTCTCTGTCGAAAAGAAGGCCAAGCTTGCATGCAATCTTCAGAAATATATGTTTATCGGTAATATACATTATATATGCACTTTACACATAATCTTTGCAATTGAAAAATTATGAATATCTTAATCTTTTTATCGACAAAAAGGAAAATTAAGTGAATTTATAATTACACATTTTTTACTTCTAAAATTATGAAACTAAAATACAAGTATTTTATTTTGAATATATATTGAAGTATAGAAGTAAAACATTTTCAAAACATGTTTTAAAATAAACTTTAGTTTATTTTATTTAGTAATAAAACATTAACTGTTTAAACATTATCTGTTTTAATTTCATATTTAATGTATACAATAATATTTACCATTGGATGAAACGCAATATTTGAAAGCATCAAAGAATACTTATAAATGTACTTATAATTGCTTTGAAAAAAAAGTTTTCAACTCTCTTTTGAACGAATCTCTGCAAAACTTTTCTGCGCACAGACATTTTAGAACTTCAAAATGAGAGAAATTCGATATCTCGAAATTAAACTTCTGAAAAACTTTCAAGGGAGTTGGATTTTAAACATCAAACTCTGATTTATAGAAGAAAAATGCATTTCAAACTCCTTTTTGCTTTTTGAGTAAATACCTTCAAGGTTCCAACTTTTAACGAACCAAAAATAGTGTTTGAAAATTAAAAGACTCGAAATTCTATTTAAATTCAAAATGTTGAACACTTTTATTACTCGACATGAACTCCAAAGTTTTGAAAACATTTGAAAGATAATGAAACTTGCCATCACTTCTGAAAATCAAGAATAATCAAATTATTGTTTGATATGTTTAAACGATTTATACAGTAAGGACAATTTCGAGGGAGACAGTAAAGTGAGACAGCAATATTATTGAATCTCATGTGTTTCACTATCATCTGTCTCACAACTATCTCCCTCGAAATTGTCCTTACTGTATACATTACTTTTTAAATCCTTTATGAAAATTAATTGAATTTAATAAAATGGAAAAAAGTGCGCTACCTTGTTTTTATTTTCCATTAAAAAGATTAATTTCCTCCTCAACGTTTCTGCAAATATATAAACGCCTCAGCCAAAGAGAATGTCTTGCTTAGTGAATATACCACTGCATACGACTAAAGTGGCACTTAAAAGCTCGAGCTTTAAAGTGAAATCCATTTACTTGTGGTAAGCCCTTCGGATAATTAAGGGAGACATAAAAAAGGAAAATATTAATAGCACTTTTATCCCTGATCTGTTGGCTTCTTTTTCTTCAGTCTATTTTCTCTTATAAGTACAAACATAAAACTCAGATGCACTCTTACAAGAAAAACCCTTTTATTGGTTATTATTTATAACCCTTTCATTGGTTTTTCTTTCTCGAAGATATGTGTGACTATTGAAATTTTTTCTCGTTCCCGTAACGTGCACATTATCGCGATAGGCAATCTAGGTAAATGCACGAGTGCACGTACAATTCCCCTCAGTGAACGTAAATTTACATGGAATTATTCGACACAAATCGCTCCTCGATTCGATTTTCAGGTTAATTTTGATTAAATATTAAATAACTACTGTGTACCTTCAAAGGTAATTTCATATCTGCTAAATAATTTTCTTCCCTTATTGGTCATTTCATGAATAAACAACTTGTAGGAGACTACAATTTTTAAATTGAAACATGAAAAAGTGGATCCATAAAGGAGGCATCGTGAAAAGTAGATTTTAACATCTTATTCGATTTTACTTCCAGAAAAGTATTTACTACTCAGAAAAATATTTTGAAGAAATTTTTCAATTCAAAATATGGTTGATTCGAAAAAATTAAAATAAACTCTTCTCTCTATGATTGTTACTTCTTGTAACACTTACTCATAATGTTTTTTTGCTTTAGTTATTTTAATTTAGTTAATCTATGCGTTTTTTCTCTTACTGTTGAGCAATTTTGTTTCCAGCAAAAATATTTTTTTTTCTAATTTATAAATATAATTATATAATTATAATTAAATTAAAATTAAATATAAGCATTTTCTCTCGTTTTAATCACGTTTATTGGTTTCCATTTAATGTAGTTCTCTCTCGTATCACATGAACATGCTTGAAACTAGTTCATGACTGACAGTCTCGTGGCTTATAGCTAACTGCAACGAGTCGAGAATGAGATAATCAGGAGAAGAATAATTCATATGCAGAATCCAAGTAAAGTTACACATTACGATGAGTGAAGGATTACTTCACTTTAAATTGTTTGATATTAGGTGAAAATTTGTGGATTTAAATTGTCAAATTTCTAATTAAAATACATAAAATGAATTGCAATATAAATCCCCGATCTATTTTTCAAAAAGAAGATTATACTTCAGTTTTATTCTGATTACTTTTTTGTTTTTATATCATGACAATCACATTAATTAATTATTTAACCTTCCAATGTCACATTTTTTTTCATAGTTTCGGTTGGTTTAAATTTTTCTTTAATGCTAGATTTCGTTTAAGATCAGAGAAGAAATCGATGCTTTTGGCAGTAAAAGTTTTGACACGAACTTCACGTTTGGTAAACACGAAGTTCATGTTTGTCTCGTACAGCAAGTTTGCAATCTTGTCTCTACTAGTACACTGTGATGGAAAGATTATGATTCAGGTAAAGCATAATTATCTTTAACTAGAAATGTATGTAATAATAAATAATACTTTATTATTTTATGTTTGAAGAATCTTTTTACATTTCTAGTAAATGAAACTAATTGTACTTAAAATTTAGTTAAAGTTTAATTTAAATTTAAACTTCTACATATTTTTTAAACATTTAATAAAGCAAGAGGACTTTGAAAATTTTGTGGTCGAGGGTTTGGTGAAAGGAAATTATATAATTACTTCACTTTATCTCTCCTACAAAGAAATAAAATAATAGTGCTTTAAAAAACAAAGGATGAATATGCTTTTGTGAACACTATTCTCTTCATCCTTTAAAGGTAAAAAAATGTGAAGTTTCAACTCTTAGATACATTTTCTTCTGATATGAGTAATAAACAATTAACCAATGAAGATATGTACAAAAAAGTCATAATTCACTAATAATTTTTAAAAAATTGAAAAGAAAAATATAAATTTTTTAATAGTTTTCTCTTCATTATTCGCTGTTGTTCCTCAATTTTTCTACTTTAGAATAGTTTTTTAATCATTTAATTTAAAGAAAAACGTAATTTGTAAATCGTTAAAAAATTAGAACTTAGTTTTTTTCTGTATAGACAGAATATTTCTGTATAGACAGTATTTTTCGCTGAATTAAGAAAATTGAATAAGTATTGCATCATGGAGAAAAATAGTTTCTTTAAATTTTTCTGTTAATTTTACTAAAAATCTGTAAGGTTTACCGCTTTTAATGTATTTAAATAAAATTTTGTAAATCCAGCAGATTTGTTAAATGTTAATTTTTAGCCTTTATTATTAAAATGGCTGAAAAAATTAAATATGAAGTATTGAAATTCACTTCCACTTGATTTTAGGTCTCTCTAAATCAAATGTTCACTTTTAATGAGCAAATTGTTCCATTTGCATATCTATCCTGAATTTCCATGACACAAAAAAGAAACTTTATTTCTCATCGATTATTGGAAAATTATAATTTAACAATTAATGGAACCATTTCTGTGCTGGAAAATTTGACAAATAAATGCTGCAAATTAAAACTAAATTTAATTTAAGTATTAACTAAAATAAATTTGGTAAATTTAACTCTAAAATGATTTTTACGAGCTAAACATTTTTTGCACTTTAAATTCAGTGAAACCTCTAACATCTATGCACTCAACAACAAGCTCATTTTTTTTTTTGTCGCGAAAGGTTCAAAATCATTAATTTAATGAACGGTAATAGCTGAAAAATGGCCATAATTATGTCAAAGCTACTCCCAGGTAGTAATTTTTAGTCGCAAATTAATGGTGGCTGATGAAGTTAAAAAAAGGCTTCGTAGAAGAAAAAAATATAGAGAGAGAAATCGATTTTTTAAAAAGCGCGTGTCCTTACCGCCATTCTTAACATCCTCCTTTGCCTCTTCCGCCGCCGGCTGAACGCTTTCCTTCGACGTATTGCATCCCATTTTGGTGATGCGTGCAATTCCTCTCTTCCAGTCGACTTTCACAGCACAATTTTTCAAAAATCGAGTTAAAAGTTAAAAGTCAAAAATCTAATTAAAAATCAGGTTAAAAATCCTGTTTAAAGTTCCTGATTTCTTATCAACATCGATTACCAAATAAATGCTTAATAATTGAAATTCCCGTCAGTCTTTTTCCGGTTGCTTGGGAGGAAAGGCGACGTCTTGTCTGGCGACGTATAGAAAAATATATATGTATTCGCTTTGATTTTGCAAAAAAACTACTCCCGGAAAACGAAAATTATCATTCTTGGATCCGAGCCACACACAGATCACAGATTTGCTTGGGTGCCACTGTTTATCACTTTTTTCAGTTCTTCAAAAATTCGTTAAAGAATTGGAGAAATTATTTCATTAATTTTAACTTTATTATTTGCTTTTTATTTCTATTTGTTTAATTAATTCATCAAAATTTTCAGTGATTATTGAATTTACTATTGAAATTTGTATTGTATTTTCATCATTCGTTTAATTGAGTAATTTATATCGGCAATCCGGCAGGATGTGGGGCTTTTTTATGTTAGGCTAAATTTTTTTTTAGAACCGTGAAAATTTTCAAGAAATACCGGCAGCTTGTGCGCTTTGGTACAAATTGGACGACTAGTAAATTCGATTTGGAGGAACGGTTTTTTTATTTTACTATGCTTTTGATTTTACCTCGTGCATACGATTTAAGGAAATTAATTTTATTAAGACTTTTGTGAGGAGTTAGAAGGTAGGTTATAGGTACTACTACCGGCGAAAGTCTAGGCTAACAATAAAACTATACGAGGTATAACCTGGAGGTCCCGTCGCCGTCGCGGGCCATACTGAAGACTATTCTGCCGACGACCCTGCCCTTGCGTCGCGACTGCTTGCGTCGATATATAACTACACGCACGTAGGGTGAATTGGAGAAAACTACCCCGAATGGAGGGTTGCTGGGTAGCGTGGCAGTCGGTAACGAAGCTTGCACCTAGTGAAAATTAATGAAAAAGGAGAGAAAATGAGATGAAAGGGTAAAATTGCATTCGGTTGGAATTTTAAACCAAAATTCTGCATTAAATAAGCCCAAGGTAATTCAGTAGGAAAATATTGTAAAAATAGTGCAGTTTTCCTTCTCTCTTAGGGTCGCTGCTAAAAAGTTTTGAAATTTAAGTCCCGACAGTTTTACATATTTTCATTATTTAATATATTTTTTTGAATACCACTGGGATAAAGTACTTACATCAAAATAGTTTTTGGTAAAGTTTAAAAATTTTAGGTTTTGTTTAGGTCTTTGTTTAGAAGTGGGAAATTAAAATATAACCAAAATATCCACTCGGTAACCTGTCCCCAAGTACAGATTCAGAAACTAAAATTGCGAAATAATGACAGCAAAATTTTATAAATGATTGATACTCATACGAGTCATTTGTATTAAGTTAGAGAATCTAAAAATTTTGAAAAGGGATAAATATTTTAGATTTGAAGATGTCTATAAATGTTTAGAAGCCTGCCCCTGAAGTTTCATGTCCACTCGGTAACCCTCATATTTTAGGTTAGAATGCGAAAAAAATCACTATAAAAAATCTAAAAAAATCAAAACATCATTACTTTTAGTCCTATGCAAGTGCTCGTATAAGCAGAACCATGTTTATTGTTAGCAACTTCAAAACATTTCTGCAAATTATGTACCGTACGATTGATAACAATATCCACTCGGTAACCTATTTTTAAAAAGTATTAATTAAATAAAAATATAATCGAAAACCTGGAGGCATAGTCAAATAGAGTGCGAAAAAAAAATTTTTTAAATATTTTGAAAAAATTTTATCTCCACTCTACATATTTTAAAAATAATTTTGAAATTTATTTTTCTGCGTTTATTGAATCTCCACTCGGTAACCTTCCTAACATGAAAATTATTTATCTCCACCACAAAAATGATTCTTGATCTCTTAAATTGATATTTTTGTTTTATTTTGGATCACAATTAATGGAAAAAAATACTTCAGCTAGTTCTAATATTTTTTTTTCAAAAAATCGATAGGCCAAATTTGACAACTTTTTGGCAACGACCTTTAAATTTTAATCAGTTATAATTTTTTACTAATTTGAATTAGTAACTGAATTCTAGATATAAATCAGTTATTTTTTACTGATTAGTTAGTAAAAAAAAGAAATAATAATAAATGCTCTACCACATAGATTTGCAAAAATTACATCAGTTTCCTTAAATTAATCGTTTATATTCTTAGATGATAATTTTGAAATTAGGGTCCGAATAAAAGGATTCAATTAATTTAAGATAACTGATGTAATAATTTTAGCAAATCTGTAAAGCAATTTTTTAGATAAATATTTCTCTCTGATATTTCATTTGACTAGGAATTTACATATCTCAAAGAGTCATTCCATGCAATGACCAATCATATAATCAATGCAAGAGAGGACTCAGACATGAACTGCAAATAGCCTAACCTTAAATTTCCGGCTCTTTCGAGACAGAATAACTTTTTATTCAAACAACTTCACGACTTTCAAAATACATATTTTTTCATGGTAAAAGAAAATAATCACGATATTTGGGTAAAATATCCTGGAAGTTAATTTTTGATGAAGGTAATTTTTTTAAGATATTTTTTTGCAATAAAGAATTAACCCTTAAAGGACACTTGGGGTCACCGGGCCTGGCAAGAGGGGGGGGGATAATCGGGAGATTCTCCCCGGGCCCGGAGTTTTCGAAGGGGCCCGGATTTTCCGGAACTGTGAAAAAATAAATTTTTTTAAAATAAAATGATTGCATCAGCCTGAATTCTAAATTTTCCAAATTACATATAGGGGCCCGTCATTCCTACCCCCCGGGCCCGGTTTTCCTCTTTACGGGCCTGACGATCACTGTGACCCCACGGAAGTATTTTCTTTCATAACAAAAATTTTAACCATAATTATTATGTACATTAATAAGAAAAATCAATGCGACCCACCTACTTAATTTTTCACGAAAATTACAAATTTTTTTTTAAAATCCGATTTTCTACGTTTCTTTCAAGTATTTTTTTCGAATAATTGAATTGTCACTGAGGCTTTGGAAATATTTTATTCCTCTATTTTGTATTGTGTCAACATCACTCATGATTTTTTTTCAGCCAAAAATATCGTTTACTTTTGATCTGACAGCTATTTTAAGTCGGTGGGGTCAGTGAGACCCCATATGTCTTTTATGGCATTATTTGGAGATGTGTCCTTAAAGGGTTAAAAAAGTTTCGACAAATAATTTTTTGATAATATAACGACTTGATAATATAACGTACGTAATCCAATGAAGAAACTCCATGGGTCCAATTTAATCCGTAACGATCGATACTTTCCCTCACGGGAATAAACTTTCGACAAATAAATTTTGGTGGAAGTTTTGCTCAAAATGAAACTATTAATTATTTTTTAAGATTAATTATGATATTTCTACAAAAAGTAGTCATTGAAACTGCAGAGAAAGAAAACTTGCCTGCACCTTGGATTAAGTAGTAATGATCCTATTGAGTCAGACCGCTTGAGACAACAAAAATACATATTATTTTAATAAATGAAACGACATATTAAGGGTATGTGATACAAAATGACATCACGAATTACCGACCGATTTTTTATTTACATTCAGCGAGTTTATTAAGAGACAAATGCAAGTATAATGCTGAAATTTTGGAAAATAATGAAGAATATATTTAGGCATTGATGTCTGGTGCATTTCAGTTTTTATTGTGAAAAAAAACTTTCAGAAACAATTTTTTTTCAAAATAAAAATTGAAACGTACCGAACATCGATTTCTTGATATATTCCTTATTATTTCTTCAAATTTCAGCATTATATTTGCATTTCTCTTTTAATAAACCCGCTGAATAAAATAAAAAATCGGTCGGTAATTCGTGACATCATTCACGGTGTGCTTGAAAGGGGTTTGGATTTTTTTCTGGCATTTTAGATTTTCCTGTTTGATATGTTGCACCGACTTTCTACAAATATTTTAAGCTCAAAATTAAAATCTTTCATCGGTTCCCTTTTGAGATAAGGCCCTTTTTCTGCCATTTTTGCGAGTTTTACTGGGAAAAGCCTAGTGAAAGTGTTCCAAACTGCCTTTCTTTTTTACATTTTCTCAGAATAACTTATTTCAGTCCCAAAACTCAATACGCCCTTTGAGCCCTTTTCCAGGTAAGGCCCTTTTTCTGCAAATTTTGGGAGTTTCACTGGGAAAAGCCTAATGGAAATGTTCCAAACTGCCTTTCTTTTATACATTTTCTCAGAATAACTTATTTCAATCACAAAACTCAATACGCCCTTTGAGCCCTTTTCCAGGTAAGGCCCTTTACCTAAAAAATTTTCCGAATTATACTGCAAAAGGCCAACAAAATTCTTTCAAATTTGATTTTTTACAAATATTTCCTACAATTCTTCAATTCTAAGCTGAAAAGATGAGTCGCTCATCGGGTCCTTTTCAAATAAGGCCCTTTTTGGTTACTTATGCAAATTTACTGCAAAAGTTTGATAAAATTATTTCAAATTCAATGCATTTTCTTCAAATTTATATGATTGTATAATTTAAGCTCAAAATTTAAATCTTTCGTTGGGCCCTTTTCGGATGAGGCCCTTTTTGGTGATTTTTGCGAATTTCACTACAAAAATATAATAAAAGTATTTCACATTGAATTTTTTTCAATACTTTTTATGATTATGTATTTTAAGCTTGAGATTCAAACAACATTAAAAAAATCTATTTTAATTAATGATTAAATAATGTTTATTTACAAATAAAAACTCTTCAACACTTTATACATGTAATCCATTACATTTAAAATAAAAACTTTTTTCTTAAGCTACTTGAATTTATTTTAGAAATAGATTTTTGTTATTTCCTTCGTGAAACTTGCCAACATAAAAAATAAGGCAGAGCTTGTCCGAAAAGGGCTAAATAAAAACCGTAATTTATAGAAAAAAATAATCAACCCTGAGAAAACGTATACAAAAAGTTAATTCGAAATATTTAAGTGTGATTTTTTACATGAAATTTGTAAAGAAAATACTTTCGCGAGTTTAGTTAAGAGTTAGTTTTTTTCAATTGAACTTGCAAAAATCACCAAAAAGGGCCTCATCCAAAAAAGAGCCTGACGAAAGATTGAAATTTTTATCATAAATTAAAAAATCATATAAACCTGAACAATCACTTTTATCCAATTTTTGCAGTAAACTTGCATAAGTAACCAAAAAGGGCCTTATTCGAAAAAGGCCCAACAAATGACTCATTTTTTCAGCTGAGAATTAAAGAATTTTAGGAAATATTTTTAAAAAAAACCAAATTAGGAAGACTTTTGTTAGCCTTTTGCAGTACAATTCGGAAAATTTTTTAGATAAAGGGCCTTACCTGGAAAATGGCTCAAAGGGCGTATTGAGTTTTGTGATTGAAATAAGTTATTCTGAGAAAATGTAAAAAAGAAAGGCAGTTTGGAACACTTTCATTAGGTTTTTCCCAGTATAAAACTCGCAAAAATTGCAGAAAAAGGGCCTTACCTGGAAAAGGGTAAGTTTGAGAAAAAGTAAAAGTAAGTAAGTAAGAAAGTAAGTTTTGAGAAAAGGTTGAGTTTTGTGATTGAAATAAATTATTCTGAAAAAATGTAAAAAAGAAAGGATTTTCCCAGTAAAACTCACAAAAATGGCAAAAAAAGGGCCTTATCTCGAAAGGGGACCGATAAAAGATTTTAATTTTGAGCTTAAAATGTTTCTAGGAAGTCAGCGCAAAATCTAAAATGCCAGAAAAAAATCCAAAACCCCTTTCAAGCACACCGTGCATTATGTATCAAATGCCCTTAAATTTCTTATTTTCTAAATAATTTGACAGTAATTCTAAAAAACAGTCCACTTTGAATATGATTTCGTTTTTAAACAAAATATTTCTTATATGAAAATAAAAAAAAATTAGAAACCTCCGTGAATATCAGACCCTTCATCCAATTTTTTTCCATCAACGTGGAAAATAATTAAGGAATCTACAGATTCCTACAAATTCAATTAAAATCGTCGTGGTGCTTTTGAACGAAAATTCCAATTAACTATTAATTTGAATTTTTTTTAGTCTTATTTGAAATTTGTTATAAATTTTTATTTCGTTTAAAACATTTATAAGTTCTGATTTATTCCTGTAAAATTTAATTAAATGTCGAGGCTTAAAATTCAAAGCCTGGTAACTCCCAGAATTTTGAAAATTCCCTCACCTAACGTTAAAGTTTGAACAATTTTCTGTAAAATCAAAAGACCCTCGTTTAACTTTGATATGCTGTCAAAGAATATTTTTGTCAAAAAATTTTCCAACCATTCTCATTTATGCATGAAAAATTTGATTACTCTCCCTCGCTTGACAAGAAACCACCCTCTTTACTGGGGTGCTTCTATTGCTCACCCTACACTGTACACAGTAGTGCACGTGAGTTGCGTAAATATAGATGCGCAAAGGGACGTAAATGTATTTGTTTTACACACACCAAAGCATCAGACTTACATTTATTGAGTGGTCTACCGTCTGGTCTAGCAAGTACACCGATCGAAATCCTCCTAGTCCTACTAGCGATCGTTTAATCTAGCCGAGTAATTTCTCGCTGCTCTACAAGGTGAAGGGGATGATGGGAATGGATTTGCGAGGAGGGACGCTGACAGTTCTTCTCTGCGTTCGTAATCCGGAAGGAAATAAGAGGAAAACCTCCATTTCCTCTTTTAACAGCGATTGACGCTATTCGATTAAACATAAACCAATGAAAAATATCGCTCGATTAAATCCGGATTTTCCCTATCAAGTGAAAGAAAAAGAAAAAAATAATTTCGAGCGCGCCTAGGGCTCGCGATTATATATTTGCGACTCAGTAACATTTTATTGATTCTTTAGAAATTAAATCATGTTTAATTTTCTTAAAGTGCTCAAGACTTTTAAAGAGATTGTTAACTTTTTTTTTTATTTCAAGTTCAAAGGGCAATTAACTTACTTAAGGCTCTATCGACCTTACGGAACACATTCTCATCACGATTCTCGCGCTTCGCGCTCGATCTTTGCATGGATTTCTTAAATTATCTAATCAATTACGTAATCACAGTAATTTATTTTCTTTCCAAAAATCTCAAAAAAGGAACAAAATTTTGCTGACGTTTTCCAGGCGAGCATTTGCTCAGGTACACACCCGTACAGAAATAATTTGATCTAGCCCTTTGACGTAAAAAGCTAAACCAGCCCCAGACCCAGTCAGATAGATTAAAAATCTGGAAGATGG
>JBAGKK010505199.1:0-14446 GCA_037177015.1 Euceroptres primus | reverse complement strand
CGCTCTAGGGAATTCTTTTTTGGCTCTGAAATGTGTGGCAATCTAGCGGAAAGTAGCGAAACTACAATTGTAATCCCGAGAACGAGGCGGGAAGTATAAGTATTGTTTTATCAGTTGGTTTTGGTTTAAATTAGACCTATTGTGCAGATGACACAAAAAGTGGGACACACACTTTGAATATAAATAATTTAAGGTATGCAGATATAATCATGCTTGTTATCAATAAGGTCATGTTCTTCATGCTTCTCTAAAGGAAATATCTTAATATAGTTTTGTCATAGAATCGTTTATTACATGAGAAATATCTTGAAATGTAAAAGATTTTGTAAAAAGGAAATCTTTTGAAATCTGTTGTTTGTGAAATTCTGAAGAATATACCCAACTTTTGACATTCATTGATTTTTATGACAAATTAGGATAAAACACGGGGAACACGAAAGTTAAAAGTTAGAGAGAATAGTCCATATTTTTCAGGCTGATGAGTCATTTTTAATTTTTGTCATTTTTTCTATTCTTGCAGATATTTATTTTGCTGCTGTGGAGAAAGAGGGAATCAAAGAAACTCCATAACGGGATCTCGTAGGAGAGACCAAAGTATTTCCGTGACAATTTCACGAAGAAATACGAGTTCTCGAAGAGGACATTCAAATGTCATTCAAATGACAAATTGGCAGTCACCTGCTACACAAATTCGAGATCGGTCTCAACCTGAACAGGACACGACTACAACTGCTTATAACAATGGTTATGAGCAGAGAATATGAGGCATACCTCTTGGTAAGAAAAAAATTGATATACATCCGTTTTCTCTTTTGTAAACGGAAAAAAAAAGTACTTGAAAATTTACTTGACTGTACTAAACTCTAGGATAGGCCAAAAATTTCTAAAAATCTCGTATAACGTTCATTGAAAAGTTTATGACAGTATGGGACTAAGTCCTTTACTCTCGAAACTATTTCGAGAGTCAGATGAGACTCAGTCTCGAATTTTTTTTCATTATTTCCAGGACTGTCTTGAACCTTCTAATAAAAGTTACACGAAATTTTTAAAAATTTGTGGCCTATCCTAGAGTCTAGCACAGTCAAGTAAATTTTCAAGTACTTATTTTTTCCGTGTAGTAGTTTAATTATAATATTTTCATTTTATATTTCATGGATTTCATTTATATATTTCATTTATGGATAACTTTCCATTTTCTCTTTTTCTATTTTATATGCCTTCATCTAGAGACCTTAGTAATATTATGAATAACCACTAGATTTTTTCTATTTTATTTTTTATTTTCTACTTTATTTTAGTTTCTATATCTATTTTATATGGCTTCATTTAATGGTCTTAGTAATATTATGAATAAACACTAGGTTTTTTTTGTTTGATAAATTTTAAACACTAATTTCTAATTTATAAAATTTGCCCTTATACTTTAAGTTAGGGATAAATTCGCATCTACGCCTATGTAGAGCATCAAAATGCTTCTTCGGATCAAATATACTTGGAGAAATGTATATGGTGGAAATATGAGAACTGAGTATCTGAAGCTTGCAACAAAACGGTTTTGCTCAATTTATCATTTTCTCCCCCTACACATTTTCTAGAATATTTGTTTTCTTGTGGGTATATTTTTATTAAATACAAATTCAAGTTTTAGAAACTAAAGTAATCAATAAAACAACAATACTAAAAATATTTTTAAAATCCCTAAAAGCATGTTTTCTAAATAATATCATTAAATTTCAATTAATTTTTAAAAAATATTGCCATAAACTGATTCTCATAAAATTATAAATTTTTAGATGAAGTCAAAAAATATTTTTTAGGTTACTGAAGATTGTTTCTCACTGCTTGCAGTTCAGAATTAAGTAGAACAATTCCATTACAGCCAGACTTCAATAATCACGAATTTAACATTTTCATTATCTTGTTATTTGATTTAAAATACTCTCTATTTTTCTTATTTTTCATGAATAAAGAACATGCTATCATTACTGAAATTCAAAAAAAAATTCATCTTTCTTTCTTTCTTTGAGGATATAGCAGTAAATTAAGCTCATCGGTGTACTTGTCGATAATTGAAGTTTGAGAAACCAAATCCCTTTATAGGAGAACATGAGTACACGACTTTTTGGAATAAATCAAATCTACTAATTAATCGGCTTTATCGGTGGATCCTGGCTTCCCATTGTCTTTCCAAGAGTCTTTATCTATATCCTAGCTTAAAATTCCACTTTACCACACAATCAGTTCTGAACTCGCGCATAGAACAATTCGAACACTCTTTTAATCGAGTTTCTTTGATAAACTCACCGCACTATAAATTAATTCCAGCAAAGTTTTAATTACGTTATTTATATATCGCAAAGTACCATTCAATTTTCACAGAAAAAGAAAACTCTCTCGAGAAAAAATGTAGTTTGCCTATACGACAAAATTTAAGGGTATCCTTAAAATATGCTTTCAACATATTCTTTGCAATTCAACGATAAGAATAGGATTTTAATAATATTAATAGAAAATATTTTTAACAAAATTTTAAAACATGAAATAATTTGCTTGAAAGGTAAGAAAAAAATTTACACGCGCGCTAACTCGATTTAAATCAAGGAAGTGAGAACACTTCCGAAATATTCTGCTTCACAAGGTATTCTGAAATTGCCATTTGCAATACTGTCTTCCAGCTTCTCGAATATATAGAAACTTTCCCTTTAATTTATCAGTTCACAAAATGGAGAGACTTTCATGAAAATCTCATCAAAATAACCATAGATTTATCGAAAGACTCTTTTAAAGACGTTTCGTTCTTTGCATTTTACGATCTCATCATAAAATTTTTCACTCGAGAAAAACTGAATTTTTAGTAGGAGTGGGAAACAGGTATTATCCAGCTTTATACTTGAAATCACCATTTTCAGTTTCCTTGTTTAAAATTCAAATTTTTAAAATTTAACTCAAACAAGTAATGCATCAAGGCTAGAATAATTCAACAATTTTTTTAGTGCAAAGTGTAACTGTGTTTAGTAATACTGTGTGTTTAACTAATCTTTATAGCAATTACAACTAATTTTCAGAGACCTTCCAAAATGATTTAAAGGGGAATTAAATTATCCCATAAATTATCAATATTCTATACTATATCGAGTTTTATTGATGGTAAAAAAATATTGAATGAGAAATAAATTACAAAAGCGATAGCAAGAGATCCTATACTATCGTTAGTCAGACATTGTTTTTAAAAGGTGCTTCACCCACTTTACGAGCAATAAAATTCCACACTGGACACAAATTTAACGTCGCAGTGCTTTCTAGCAAATTAATTTTACCTATTAAATGACCGCTCGACTAACATGAACACTGAAAAGTGAGAAATATTCATCGCAAGTGGCACGATGAAAATCCTTCGAGCTTGGAGGATTAACGACAAAAGCTTACAATTTTATTTCTTATTTCATTTGGAAATCGCATTATTCACTTTAATTTAAATTCTAAATTACAGTCTTGCAGTCCTTTATGAATAACCAGATTCATACAATTAAACTACTTTAAAAGTTAAATTGAAATGTTTTATTTCAATTCCAAAAATTATTACCATTGTATTTTGAATTGTTATATTTTAATTTATATATATTTTTAATTGAATGAAATTCTAATTTCCTTTAAATATTAATGTAAAATAATAAATTTTATTTCTAAGCCACATTTTTATCGAGAACTGAGTCAAAAGCAGAAAATATATTATTTACGAAAATCCTTTTTTCAGATCAGAATGACCGTTGGAACATGAGAAGATCCATTGTCGAGACCATTGAAGTCGCAAAGGGCGTAGCGACTCCTGGACTCGAACTTCCACAAAGACAAGCAGAATATTTTTTTTAAATAAAAAGAAAAAAATATCCATATGCCATTCAAATTGGACAAACTCAATAAATCTCAATAAAACTAAAAATCTCAATAAATAAAAGGAAAGAAGCAGGCCCTTAAATTCCTGCACTCTGGCCTTTTTCTATCCTTTTATTCTATTTGAAAAATCCACCAAGATGGGAACAATGCACTTCAACTCCCATAGAACAGTCAAATAGAAATATAAGGAATCCGTCTATAAAGATATTTTTCAAATCTGATATCAGCCGATGTGATATTAGAAATTTTGTTATTTTTTATTTATATTTCAAATAATTGTAAATCTAGTCATTTGTAAAATAAATTCGTGCAATAAAATACATATAGTGTTTTAAGATAAAAGTTTGCCTGAAAACTTTTATGTGAAAAGTTTTAAGGACTTTATTGTAAGCCTCTTATGAAACTGTTATAAGACTCAAATATAAGGATAGAATTAATTGTAAAATAATTATAAAATACTGGAAGGTGCATCGTCTCAAATAAATAGCTCATTACCAATTTTCTACATTGTGAAATTTCATTTTTGTTCTTCAAAAACCAAAACTAAGTTAAGAGGTACATTGAAAAAAAAGTTAATTGGATCAAGTAAATTATACTTGGTTCAAGTAAACCGGAGAATTCAATACGGGCAAAAAAAATTTTAAAGACTAAATAAACATAATAGTAAACAAAATAATAAATTTCAATCTCAGCATAAGTCAATCGTGTATTTTTATCTTTGATAATAATTTTAGAAAGTTTTCTGAAATTGAAGGTAAAAAATGAAACAGTAAGAAGATGAAAAATCACCAGACATAAAGAGAAAATTGAAACATTCAAAATTATTTCCTTTTCCACAATCAAATTGCTTAGATTTATTTTTAAACATTACTTTCTCTATACGTTATAAATTACATCATCATCGTTTGTTACGATATAAATGTATTGGGTCAGAATTCGTTAAATCGACACGAAAAAAATGACTATCTTTATTTTTTATTGAAATGTTGATAATTCGGTTCTATTTGACCACGATAATGACTGAATAAAATTATTAAAAATAAATTAAAATATTAATTATAAAAAAATTATTAAAATTAAAATGACTGAATAAAAAATTTAAAAAGTTTTTTTTGTGAAAGTTATTATAAAATGAAATTTTCTGTCACTTTTATAACAAAACCTTGCCGTTCTTAAACAAATAAACCGATCCTAATGACATTTTGACATGTAACAGTTAATTTAATGAACTTCAGTTTATTGTAGAAGAATTTCAAATAAAATTATTTTTTCATAATTATTTAATAAGGTAAATAGGTATATAATATTTAATAAGTAAATACTTAATACGTTAAATAGGATTTTAAATTTAATTTTTATCAAATTTAAATTTCTTAAATTTTTATTTAATAAATTGTTTATAAACAATTGATATTTTATCGTGTTCTGGCCCTTTTAAAAGACTGAAAAAAATATCATAATACAATAAAACCCCGAAGAATCTAAATGACTCATATCGTATTTTCCTTAATTTCTCTACATTATTCAAAGGTAATTACTGCAAGGCATTGGTGATAGACTAATTCCGGAAATCTCGTTAATGATTATTCAACATTTTTGTTGGTTTTTAAACAGTTTATCACGATTATTGAGACGTATTTTTGAATCCTAGAAGTAAAATATTTTTTGTTTATCATTGTTCCCGAGTGAATTATTATTCGAAATTCCCTCGCCAAATGCATGCTGTAACCTTTTGAATGTGGAGAAACACAATTATGTTTATAAGGGACTCAAAAAAGTTACGAAGGAGTGAAGCAGTATTTATTCAAATTTGGTCAGAAAATATGTGTGCAATACATGCCGAATAAACATTAAAAAGAAAAATTTCGCTGTTCCATTGCAAAAGATTGCAAAAGATCTGATGAAGAAATATTTAGCAGTACTGCTAAATATTTCTTCATCAGATCCAAATTCTAGAACGGAATTTGATTCTTCCTTCGGCTTTTGCAACGGAACAGCGACATTTTTCTTTTTAATGTTTATTCGTCATGTATTGCACACATATTTTCCGACCAAATTTGAATAAATATTGCTCCACTCCTTTGTAACTTTTTTGAGTCCCTTATAAACATAATTGTGTTTCTCCACATTCAGAGGGTTACAGCATGCATTTGGCGACGGCATTTCGAATAATAATTCACTCGGGAACAATGATAAACAAAAAATATTTCATTTCTTTGATTCAAAAATACGTAACTGAGTTGTCTCAATAACCGTGATAAACTGTTTAAAAACCAACAAAAATGGTGAATAATCATTAACGGGATTATTTACATCATCCTCAAATTTAAAAAAAAAAGTTCCATGACAGCGCTTGTAGAAACCCGCGCTCCGCAGCGTGCGGTGCGTGTCAAAGCACCATGCCGCGCAGCATTCTTTTCATCATAATTTCTAAAATAATTGCGGCTCCCAACTTTTCTCGATGGATTTAGATTATTCGGGGTTTTATTGTATTATAATATTTTTCAGTTTTTTAAAAGGCCCAGAACACGATAAAATATCAATTGTTTATAAACAATTTATTAAACAATTATGAAAATATAATTTTGTTGGAAATTCTTCTACAATAAACTTAAGTTCATTAAATTAACTGTTATATTCCAAAATTTCATTAGGATCGGTTTATTCGTTCAAGAACGGCAAGGTTTTGTTATAAAAGTGATAGAAAATTTCATTTTATAACTTTGACAAAAAAAAAATTTTTAGTTTTTTATTCGGTCAAGTCATTATTATGGTAAAATAGAACCGAATTATCAACATTTCAATAAAAAATAAAGATAGTCATTTTTTTCGTGGTGATTTCACGAATTCTGACCCTATTCTAAAAAAAAAATTGTTCCGAAATAAAGAAATAACTTCATACCTTTTTATCTCTAAAAGTATGTAACAGGCATAAAAAAAGAAAAATATCAATCTATAAAAGTAAAAGGGCAGAAGATATGTTTACCTCTGTTTGCCGTTAAACCGAGCAAAATGGTTCCGAGTAAAATCTGGTCCACAGATATGGTGAGAGCATATGTTTTTTAATGAAAATGTATTAGATTTTCAGAAAAACTAGTAAAACAAACAGAAATATTATGCCGTACAGTAATCTATAAATTCAGCAAATGTTTTTTCTTCGTGACGGGGATAAAATTTAGAACAATTTTTATAGGTCATAAAGAAGCCTATATTTTTGACTTTCAAATTTCCAAGTTAATGGAAATAAAAAACCGCTGCCAAGAAGTTTGGGTGCGTTCATTCTATGGTTCATTCTATGGCTTCCGCATAGAGAACTGTTTTGATGATGTAAGCCTAAACATAATTTTTTAAAATAGGTCATAATCTCTTCGACAATATACGCTATATTTCGTAAGAGTAGTCAATATCAACAAATTTTCAAAATTAAGAAAGTTTTCATCTTACAAACATTAGACAAATTTAAAAATTTTTCCATTTTCATAATTAAAGTTGCTGTTTTTTAAATACATCAATCAATTTGTCTCATCAAATTGAACAAACTATTTTCTTACAAAGTTATTGTATCACTAACATTTTTTAAAAAATTTACTGAAAACCTAAAAACCAAAAAATCAAAAAATTTTTTCAGAGTAAAATTTTTTTTTAAATTTAAGAAATTTAAATTAGATAAAAATCAAATTTAAAATCCTATTTAACGTCCAATCAACATTTTATTATATTTGTCCAAACTTGGTCGGTGGATCCTTGGGTTTTTTTCAAGAATTTTACATAATTTTTATTTAGAAGTAGTTATAATCATTTTATCAAATTATAAATAATAAATACCACCCCCGCTTCAAAAAATTTGGTTTATAGAGTCTTCTATTACTTTTAAATCTGAGATAAAAATTATTGAAATTTTCGAATTTTTCGACTTTAGTTTTTGAAATGTCAAGAAATTGACTAAATCAACCTATATCTTTTGCATTAATAAAAGGTGTATTTCATAAAACTCTACGTATAAATTTTTTTTCAACAATATAATCAAGATTTTAAAAAATTCAAATGTGAAACGATTTTTGAGAAATTTCCAAATAAAAAAAAAATATTTCTCCTTATCTGATCAGATTGTAAACTTTATCAATTATGGAAATCATTTGGAACTACAATCCCCCCAAATTTCGTGACCCTAGCTCAAATGGTTTTTGAGTATTACGGAAAAAGTAATGATGACAAACATACACACACATGGACATTTTTTAAAAACCTCATTATGTCGAGAAATGTCGAAAAATTGAAATGGAAAGTTTTCATTCATACAAAGCTTCCTCTATGCAGAAACAAAATCAATACACCTATGAAACATGAAACCCAAGAATAAAAAAATAATGCCTATAAATTTATTTATGATAATTTTATAACTGAAAACCATTTTAAATATATTATATATTTAATATATGGATTTTGAAATCAAGATTTTAGTTAATTTTAATATATAAAGTAATTTTCATCGAATGTTTAGAAATAGAATCAGCGGAAATTAAAATTAAATACATAATCACTTTTTAAACTCAATATAATATTTCTTTTTTTATATTGCTTATTTTTAAACACACTATTTTCAGTAGGTATTTATGATGAAAATATTGAAACCTCAAATGTTTGAATATTTCGACTTTCGATTCCTCCCTGATTCAAATCCAGTTTCGTGAATTTCGCCACAGAAATTGCATAAATTGAAATTTAAAAGGAAAAACATGACAATCGTATTTCTTGAAAATTTAAATGCCAAGATATTTTTAGGAGTGACATAAAGAAAGAAAAATAGGCATATCTAAATGTATAATAGAATTGGGATGAGAAGCAATTTCTCGAGTGTGTAATCTGTTTTATTGGATTAGAATTCAAAGGAGGAAATGGAAAAGCCGGTGAGCCTCGCAGACTCGTTTGTATCGGATTCCAAGAAGTAAGTGCCATATGTCTTAAAACGTATTTTTTATGCCGAAAAAGGCTTTTTTTCTATAAAAGACTCAAAAAAGACGGCTCGAAAATTCAAAAACGTAATAAAAATATCATGTGTATTTTTTATGACCAATACCACAAGAAATCCAAGGCCCTTAAGTAGGGTCTGTTTTTTCGATACCACAATGTTATATAAAAAAATTTAATAGATACAAAATATAAAAACGTATAAAATCACTGCAGTTAAATTATATAGAATGATCGACGTAGAATTGCTACGTTGCTGGAACGAGCTCGAAAGTTCGATAAAGAGGAAAAAATGATGAATACAGATAATGAAGGTAAGTTAGTTTAAAACACATTTGTTTAAAATAAAAATATAGTTAAAAACACATTTTTTTAAATAAAAATAAATATTTCTAATGTGATTTTCTGTTTATGTATTTGACACAGAAACTGAAGAGATTCTAAAAGAAAAAGTTGAATGTTCAAAATGCAGAGGTGATGAAGGAGATTCTGAGGTTAGAGCCTTACATATCGAAGATCTTTGTTCTGTCGACAAAAATCGAATATCCCAGCTAATTGTGCATCTTACAAAGTAAATTTTAAAAAAATATATTCAATTTCCTCAATGTCAAAATTACGAAAAAAGTACATATTTCAAATATGAAACTGAATTTTAAAAATATTTTGTAATTAATACTCATTTAACCTTCTTTTTCAAATAATGAATTTTTGCAACATTTCTTAAAAATAAGAATTATCATAGAGATTTAGACTTCTGAAATATTGTAGCATATAAAAAAATTAACTTTTGAAATATTGTCAGAAGCCTAATTTCTTTAATAATTTCAGGTGCACTCAAGAAAAAAATGCTGCACAATCTGCATTGGCTGTTCTTGAAGCAGAAAACAAAGCCTTACAAAATCGCTATCAATTTTTCTGTAGTGAAACGGAAGGAGAGAAGAACCAATTGAAATTACAGGTGTTGATAATCAAATATAAAAAATAATTTTTCAATAATAATTTTTAAATATTTTTAAATAGAGCAAAAATTAAAGTAAAACCATTTTTCAAATTTAAAATGGTTTGAAAGAATTCGAGTTACTAAACCCAAAAACAATAAGCACTTAGTAAAATAAATCTTAAGCCAAATTAAACTCCCTTTTTAACTTTTCCCATAATTCTTTAATTTCTATGATTGATGTCAGTTATCTGAGAAAAGTTCGGAATTCAGCAAACTAAGCCAAAGGACCTCTCATTTTTTGGAACGTTTAAGTCAACAAATAGAACTTCAAGAAAAAGAATTTTCAAAAATTTCCGAAACAGTGAAAGATCTCCTTCGAGAAAAAATTTTTCTGCAAAATTCTTTGATAGAAAAGGATATGAGAATGAGAGTTGCTGAGGCCCAAATCGAAAGATTGAAGGAGAAATCAGAGATGGAAAAACTCCTTTTCCTCAAAGAACAAACTAAGAGACTTTCTACTCGAATGATCGATCAAGCATGTCAGACCCTTGAGGAACTACAAACTGTCAGGTAATAAATTGACTTCAACTCCAAAACCGGATATTGGGGTTTACAAAGGCTTCAATGCACTTGACAACTATCAACTCTTTTGTCAAATCTCATTTTTCAAAGAAAAATTGATAAATAAGTCAAGTAGAATATTTATTGCAAAACTTTTTGATGAAATTTTAATGCATTCTAATGGAAGAGTTAAAAAAATTCTAGAAAGTTTCAGAAAAATCCAGAAAACTATCGAGAATTTTAGAAGATTCTAAAAAAGTATGGAATATTTTTGCGAATTTCAGATTTTAGGAAATTTTTAAGATTCTAGAAGTTTATAAAAGAGTCTAGAAGATTCTGAACAATCTAAAAAATGCTATAGTTTTGTAAGAAATTGTGTATAAGTTTCTAAAAAATTTTGTAATAATGTTTGGTTCCCGCTCGTCGATTTTAATTCAAACTTTTGAAATCGAAAAGATGAAAACAGGGGGAAATTTTCCAAAATATTTCGAGGTACTTTGCGGAATGAAGAACAAAACGGAAAATAACCCAACCGTGAACTTCCTGTCCTTTTCAGCTCGACACCGATTAGCTCATGTTCTGATACAAGATTACTGAGTTCAGAAAAACAATCGAGACTAGACTTTTTCCAAAATTCAAGACAAGTCCAACGTGCGAAAAGCGTAAATGATTTGGAAGAACCTTCTACAGATGGAAACATGATACGAGATTTATTTTTCAAATGTCCGATTTTCAGCGATAGCGAAATGCTACAAATCCCATCTTTAACCACGTTTTACCAATAATCTACTATAAAAAAGATACCATTAAAAAAACTCGTTTTTCTAAAAATAAATTACATAACTTGATACAAATATACTTTTTCAATTATAATCCACAACTAATATCCACCAAATTCGAGAAATTTAATTGATTCTATATACCTAATAGATATATATGCGAACCAATGTTGATGATAATATTACCTACAAATCAATCAAAAATATGTCCACAATGACGTGGTTTTTTATTTGTTATCTTGAATACCAAGGTTTTGCACCTTTCAGAAATGATATTAACGTTTCTTATGCTGAGATAGTTCCATTACTCCTGCAAAAAATTCAAATATGTTAATTTCAATATCGAAGTCTCTCAGGCATCGAATTCTTGTAAATATTTCTAAAATTATCACACAGCAATGAAAATACATAGCAATGAAGATTTTACGAAAAAAAATTTATGTGAAAATTAATATTTTTAATGGAATAATATTTTTAGAAGATAAGATAAACGTTTACCTTGGTTATTTTTAAAGTCACACCAAAGTGCAAAACCTAAAGATTCACGTTAGTGCTTTTTAAGTTTCTTTGGCTCTAAGAATCAGGTATGAATAATTTTAATAATTTCAGACAAACATTTACGATTTTAAAAACTGTTCTCTTCTAAAAAAAAATATTGCTTTTATTACATTTTTCTGCTCTTAAAATACATAAGACGTTGAGAGAATGATTCATGTTTTTAACTGTATTTGTATTTCTTCTTGGATTCTCATAATTTGTATCAAGAAGATACATGCGAATATTCAAAATATTTAAACTTTCAACTTATTAAGGAAAACTGTGCGATGTTTATAATCGTAAAAATCTGTTGAATCTCCAGTTTTAACTCACAAAACACGAATTTCAAAATGGAATAAATTTTTACTTTGAACATTTTGATCTTCATTAATTAAAAAAAAACAAATAATATAAAATTTATATATATATATATATAATGTTTAACGATGATGTGGTTAAACTCCTTTAACGTCCGAGAAGTTGATAAATTGAAAAGAACTTCATATAAAATATTGATGTTTTAAGAAACGACGTCAATCAGACAATTATTAGAGTGAAATCTCCCAAATCTCCCAATCTCTGACCGATCTCCTCTTCAGAGGAATATCAATTAATTAAAATCATAATGGTCTAATCATAACATGTATATCGATGTATAAATTCTTGCAATATTGGTTAAAACATATTTGGAATTTGAAATTGAAAAACAGCAATAAATTAGGATAACAACGTGTAAAATTCAAAAACTTAAGTCAGTAATTTTATTCAAACATTTTTTACCTTCTTTTTTAATAAAAAAAATTTCCGCCAAAAGACGATTTTCAAGATCACTTTCAATATGCAGAATTTTAAAATTGTCCCACAAAATATAATGCGGAGGATTGTCATTTTGATCCCGCACAGTAACAGGATATCCCTAGGACGTCCTCAAGATATCCTGAAATTTTCGGGATATCTTGCCGATATCCGTAGGACGTCTCTAGGATATCCTGAGGACGTTCTACGGATATCGACATTTCCTCCTTGCAGGATATCCACAGGATATCTCAAGGACATCCTCCGGATATCCCGACGATATCCTCCGGACATCCCAATTATATCGGTCGATTATTCGAAAGTATAAAATTATTGTCAGTTCAAATGAAATAGAAAAATTTAATAAAATTAGAATGTTTGAGAAGGTAAACATAACCTCAAAAACACATTTTTCCGAATACAAGATTTAAACACAATAATTACCCAGTGGGCACCGGGACATCCTAAAGACGCCCTTAGGACGTACCTCTATGTCCTGTGACTAAACGTCTATAAGACATCCTTTGGATCTTTTTATGTCTTTAGGAGGTCCTCAGGACGTCCTAAAGACGTTCGGCGAAAGACGTCTATAGGACAACCTTAGGACTTGTGTGCCCACTGGGTAGACATCGTTTTTTCATTCAATGCACTTCTGATAATGGACACATTAAACGAAGACAGAAATTACTAAAAAAATATAACTTATTATTTGACTTTATACTTCTATTCAACACATTAAAGTCTTGACTGTGATAAACATTTTTTTACCTGTGTTGTTCAAATCTTCAATGAATTCGTACTGAAAAATGAAAAAAAATTGTAAAAACTCAAAATATTTATTAGTAGCATATCAATTTCACAGTGGGAAAAAACATTTGGAAAAAATTTCTCTTTTGAGGTTATGTTAACTACAACGTACAACATATCCTCAATATTGAACGGCTATATCTTCTATACTATTATTTCAAAGAATTTTGAAATTAACCCCTTAACTGGCAGGTGATTTTGAGATTTACGGGCCCATACTGTCAGAAGAAAAATTTCATCAGAAAAATCTGAAATTCTTTCTACGCTTTAGCTTTGATGTGCAATAAACAAAAAATATATAATGATATTTTAACCGTGATTCTAAGTAAGAGTAGCGCTTTCAAACCGGAGTTTCTATTAAGATCCGAATGAACCAAAAAACTTCTTTTTTGGAAAAAATGTTTCTTTTCAAAAATTTTGTCTCACTTGCGATATCTTTGGAATATCGCCTACGGATATCCTTCGGACGTCCTGTGGATATCCTACGGATGTCCCACATCATTGAATCAGGATATCCCTAGGGCGTCCTTCGGATATTCTAGGATATCCTGAAGACGTCCTAGGGTTATCGACAATTCCGCCCTTCAGAATATCCTGAAAATAACCTCAGTATATCCCTAAGACGTCCCCAGGATATCCCGGAAAATTATCAGTATATCCTGCCGATATCCGTTGCTATGCGGGATGTTTAGTCATGACATTGTGGTGTTTTTAATTTAATTTTATGTTGTTAATTCTGATATGTAAATACTTCTGTTATCATTATGTAAATACTTCTGATATGTAAAAGTCTTTTAATCTGACCAGCGTGGGAACTATCACATACACAAGTAAATCTATAATCAACGTTGGTTTGATTAATGTTCTCAGGTTTGTCTTTACCCACCTTAAAAATTTAGCAAATTTAGAATTTACTCTACATATAAGGGTGATGGCCAAAAAGTTGACCATTTTAAGTCCCTAACATTTTTCACATAAGGTAAATGTCCTTGTAATCGTGACCTTAGTCCCAGTAATTGTTTCGCCGTCAATATTATTTTTTAAGCATTTATACTTGATTGTTATTGATTTTGATTATAAATAATGCTAAACCCTACTAAAAAAAAAGTCAGGAATCGTCACAAATGGTCAGAAGTTCTGACGATTTCTGAACATCCTGACCATT
>JBAGKK010505188.1:0-14448 GCA_037177015.1 Euceroptres primus | reverse complement strand
TGCTTTCTCTTTTCAACAATATCATCAATAATAAGATTGCAATTCTTGAAAGCATATAATTAAATATGTTTTCATGAAACTTGTTTTTTCGTGCGCATAATACTTTAAGAGTGTTCTCACCAAATTTTTTGAAGAAATTTGTAAAATTGACGGAGATACAGCATTTTCTGTGAAACAGTTTCAAGCGTGTGATCGCACCGAGAAGCCGAAAAAAGCACGCATGAGGGTCGTTTGTGTGGAATAAATCAAAGAAATAATCAATCTGTGGATGCTAAGGAGCTGTTGTATGGTCCAGGAACAACTGACTAACGGTGAGAAACAAAAAAAAGAGAAAAATAAAAAATTTAATTTTTATGTATGAATTATCCATCACCAAAACTTTGAAGGCGTTTTTCTCGAAACTATGTTTTTCAACCTGATTGACAACATATTAAAAAAACTATACATCCAATTTGCATGGGCCACGTCTTAAATTGTTGGAAAAGCAAGTCTCTACGTCACCACAGGGAATTTTTCTATAAAAGGTCCCCTTCTATTTTTTTTGTATAAACAATAAAAATTTTCCATGAAATCTGAAAAAAAATTCGCTAGTCCGCCACTTTTTTTTTGAGGTATCGATTTTCCCCTACGTGGTGTACATTCGGACAGAACAGATTTTCCCATCAATTGATAATAACTTCCTGATTCGAACGACCATTACGGGATTTGTGAACGGCAAAAAATGCTTTAACCGGGAAATGTGCAAAAAAGCAGGGATATACTGTTAGCAGCGAATCTGGGTGCTAATGGCATTGCAATTTATGCTAATACCATCCACCACATGTTTACGAGGAGTAGGAAGAGTGGTCGATCTGTTTGGATGGCACAGTGGGTGGCGGACTGGAAATTGTCGAAGATAACGTAGTAATTTTCCATGGTGCAGTGAGTGGTTCGAAAACATCCTACACTACACGTTTCATTGAAACGAAGGTGTCCTTCTCGTAGAATGAAGGTGGATAATAGTGTTTAACTTGACAGAGCTCATTTGAGTGGAAATGAACACGGCCTCAGATCCGGCTGGAGATTTCATCATCCCTCCAATACGACTTTGGTAATTGAATCGTTTACAGGAATGAATTTTCATTTCTTACAAAAGCAGCACTGGGATTCGAGTACCAGTTCCTTTACGAGCTCCATCTCCGCTTTTGAACGACTTCCCGTCGTTTCTTCGCTTCCATTTTCAAATCGGCCAAGAGACACGACCCTCCGGATGTGCGTGAATCTTTCCTTCTTTTTTAATAATTCTCTCACCACTCATAAAAGTAAAGTAAATCCATTTACGACTAATAGAACCTTCATATGAAAACATTTTTAAAACAATTTACTTCTAAAGATGATATTTTTCAGAGCTCAATATCCGGAATCTCTCAATCAGGACGAAAACTTCTGCACAATATGAAGTTGACTAATAACACAGGCTCAAAAAAAAAAGAGTGTGCGGAGCCAAAAAAACGACCTATATAGCATTGTAGTATTGATCTAGCATAGTCAAAATCTGCATTAATTGGAATTTTCTACGTAGCAGTTTTTTATTCGAGTTTGAATTTTTAGTTTAGGTTTAGTTTAGCCACCATAAATCGAAGTCTTTTTTTTCGCTGTAAAATGAATTTCACTGTAAAATGTTCGAAAAATTTCCCCAGGTTTTGTTCGCAAGCCAAATTTTTTTGCAAAAGTTATTAACAATGAAAATTTAATGTTACAATATGATCAACATTTTTCTTGTGAACGGCTAAACGGATTTTGATGATTCTTACGTTGAAATTTTTGTTTAAAAACGTACATTCCAGAAATATTTCTTTGGAATATAAAAACATTGAATTTATTTTAAAAATATAAATTGTTTATAAACAAATTGAATTTTTTTTCTTTCAAAAGAAAAATTTTTTTTGCACGTTATTCTACATTTTTTCTGGAGAGAAATGCGAAAAGAAATACTAAGTAGTTTCTATTAGTATTATTATTAGCTTGGGCTAACTTTTTTTCCGATTAGGGTAAGTGTCGTACCAGTCAATGAACACTTAAGATAAATGGCAATTTTGTGTTCCTGAAAATAAACAATAAAAAATAAAATTTTTGATATATGTTATTTTTCAATCGTATACACTTTAAATTAACAGAATAAAATTTTTGAAAGCTTAAACAAATCTATTTAAAGAGATATTAAAGTATTATGGGCACGAAAAATCAGGTCTCGGAAAAATATAATTAATTATACTTTTAAGAACTTTAATACTATTATTGATGGTATTGTTTTAAAGAAAAAAGATTACTTTTCATAAAAAAAATTTTATATATACAAATATTATTTCTTAAAAAAGTTTTCCTTTCCCCCAAATTTTTTTTTGCTTCTTACCAAATTTTTAAAAATAATAAAATTTTAATTAATAATAGCTTATTTTCTCGAGAAAAAGATTCTCTACAACTTGACTTCATCCAATTTTTAAATATAAATAGATTAGTATCAGATATAGTTATTTTTTAATAATATTTTTTGTTTGAAAAATTATTTTTTTAATGATTTCAGTCATTAAAAAATTTATTTTTAAAAATTGAATAAGGTCAAGTTCATTTTATTTTTTAATGATTTCAGTCATTAAAAAATGATTTTTTAAAATTGGATAATGTCAAGATTCTTTTTCCCGAGAAATTGAGCCATTACTCATTAAAATTGTATCATTTTTTAAAATTTGGTAAGAAGCGATAAGAAAGAAAGTTTGATTGAAAATAAAATGTCTTAAGTAAATAATTTTTGTATGTTTCAAATTTTTTTTCATGAAAAATTAGCTTTTCTCTTTTAGATAATATCAATAATATGATCGCAATTTTTGACAATGTAATTAAATATGTTTGCCCGAAATCTGTTTTCTCGTGTCCATAATACTTTAAGAAGTATATAACATAGGCACAAATGTCGAAGTAAATGAACACGCGAGTTAATAAATAAACGCGGATGAGGCAGTAAATGAACGACTTTTTTTCAGTTATTGAAAGAAGTTTTTTAGTGAATGGACATTTAGAATTTGACGTCTGGAAAAAACAATAAGTAATCGACTTTCAAAAAGTTAGGTTGTTTTAGGTTTACAACAATAATATCAAATACCACTTTTAGAAACATGAGAAATTGAGAAAGTCCTTACATCTTTTTTATGCTGTTATGTGTACCTTACAACTTTTTTATTCAGTTATGTGTATCTCACATCTTTTTTATGCAGTTATGTGTATGAGGTATTTTTATACATTACCTAAAAAAGTATCGGCAATTGAACATCGCATTTCTTAATTACTATTAATTTTTATTAAAGAAATTCTAACATAATATTAAAATACTGACCTTATATTTATCGGCGAAAAAAATTTTACATTATATAATTTTTACTTATAAAATTTTCAATATAAGCGAACGTGTTCATTCAAAGCCCTTACTGCTACACTTCTAAATTTGTGACACTTGTTGAAAAAATATTCGTCATTAACTGTACGATAAATTTAATCATATTTCATGTATATTGCTGTAATTGTCAGATAATATACTTTTTTGTAAATTTAATGAGGTTTAGAATAATATGGTTAATAACTGCTATCTCTTATTTAAAAAATCGTGTTCATTCACTCAAACGCGTTCAACCAGTTACCCTATGTGTCCAATTTCCGCTTAAACTACACTGAAAAAAAAGAAATCTTGAATGAACAAAAATTTTTTTGCAACAAAGAAATAATTCTACTAAATGGTACTTACTAAATATTTCTTTGCTGCAAAAAATGCCTAGTTCGTTTTGAAAATCTTAAATAATTGGAGTAAAACAATATTTCATCTGTTCAAAAAAATATTCCATCGGTTCAAAGAAATATTTCTTTGGTCAAAAAGCTTTTTTTGAAAAAAAAGTAATTTGCACTTTTGTTACATGACCCGTCTTTGTCTAAATTTCGAAATAGATATTTTTATAAATTATAATTACATTATTATATATATATATATATTTAACTGAAATAATTTATACCATTTAAAAACATTGATGAATCTGTAACAGAAAAATTCAATGAAAAATCCATCTGCATCTCCAGCCGAGATTCGAACTCGGGAAACTCTATACTTAACTTTCTTTAGATTATCAAAAAAATATTTTTTGAACGAAGAAGATAAATATTTAACCAAACAAAATACTTAATTAATTTAAACACACAGTACCGGCCAGAAATATGATGACACCTGTTTTTTGTGAGATGCATAAGTTCTCATAATTTTTATAAACTACGAGATAAAATTTTTTCCACAAAATAATACAAAAGCTACCAAATTCTGCGTGAAATAAGCCCAAGGTAAAGTGATTTTTTTTATTCTGTAAGAAAATAATGAAAAAATAGTGCATTTTTCGACTTTTACGAAAACGTACAATAACTTATGAAATAATGAACATTTTTTAATGTCCTTAAGCTCATTTTAAAGATAAATCTCCATAGAATTTCATGAATGTATAAAGAGAACCCTCCAATTTTTTTCACGGTTAACACATTTGTAAATTTTGTAAAATTTTACATTTGTAAAATTTTAGTAACGTATCATTATTTATAGAAAAATATCTAAAATCAGTCTATATTACATTTTAATCAATCATAATAAAGTTGGTTTTTTCTTGTGGCCTTAGGTCTTAAGCTTTATGGGTTTTTTCAAACGAATTTTTAATTTTCTTATTAAAAAGAACTGTAAGTATATTATTGAATTTCCAGTATCATCATATCTTTCTCATTTTTATATATCTGATTTTATTGCCTATAAAAGAAGTTTTTTGTATCTTTAGAAACTCCAAAATTAAACAAAAATGGATCTGATTATAATCTAACCGTTACTTATGTCTTCTAAATAAAAATAAAAAAACTTTAATATTGTTACCTAGACGGTTATTGTGGTAAGTGTGCATTGGTTATTTTTACGTATGATGTAAAATTTATGCTCTATAAAATACAATCTGTATTCTTTTCTTATAATCGTTACAGTTCTGATGAGGCTATAATAATATAGCGAAACGCATTAACACGTTTCGAAAATAAGCATTGTTCAATTCAAAAACCCATAAAGCTCAAGACCTAAGGCCACAAGAAAAAATCAACTTTATTACTAATTGGGTCTATAATCATCAAAAATTGTAATCAATTATTTTAAAATACATAGGAATATTAATTTATATATTTTATTAAATTAATTTTTCAGAGTTTTCGCTTTATTTGAAATTTTACAACTTTTTGTTCAAAGTTCAGTCTTTGGCAAAATCGAGAAAAAAATCAGAAATCAGAAAAATTAGAAAATTAGAAATTCTTCAAACACTCATGAAATTCTATCAAGATTGATCTTTAAAATGATCTCAAGGAAATTAAAAAATGTTAATTATTTCATAAGTTACTGTAAGTTTTCGTAAAAGTCGAAAATGCACTATTTTTGTATTAGTTTCTTACAGAATGAACAAAATCGCTTCACCTTGAGCTTATTTTACGCAGAATTTTGATAACTTTCGTATTATTTTGTGGAAAAAATTCCATCTCGCAGATTATAAAAATTATGAGAACTTATAAATCTCACAAACGACAGGTGTTATATATATATATATCCTATTTAAATGAAATAAATAAACTTTTATCGCACCAGAATGTTTCTTCTAAGTGAAGAACTTTCATTTGTCTCAACAAAATTCTTCTTTCAGTCGAAGAAACTAAATTCTTAATTCATGCATGCATATATTAATTGATTCAAATACAGATTTATTGTTTCAAATACTTAAAAAGGTTCAATCAAAGAAATATTTCTTTGGCAATGATTTTCAGTTCCAACGAACCCGGGTTTGTCGTGTCAAAGAAATCATTTCTTCGAGTTGATTCTGTCATTTTCCCTGCAAAAAAATATTTCTTTGCATGAAAGAAATATCACCAAAGAAATAATTTCTTCGATTCGAAGAACGATTCTTTCGTCTAGCAGAAATATTTAGTTAATTTATGTAAAAAATTCTCCGATACAAAGAAATGGAAACAAATGCATTTCTTTGAACTTAAGAAACTTTTTTCTCAGTATAGGGACATCCACTTTTGAAAAATCGTTTACCTCACGAATTTCAAAGATGTCCGATTAGGCACATCTCGATGCTGCAATTAAAAAAGAAATAAAAGCAAGAAGGGTATAGATAAGAGGAGTATAACCCTCTTCGAGGCCGATATGTATAAGATTCAACGCTTAAGAAATTAGATAGCCACTACAAGTATCCTCAAGCAAGGTTAACTTGTCGTGCACGAGAGATTAAAGTACCCCTGAAACTCTCCAGGGTTGAGTAAGAGCCTCCTTCAGGGAATTCTAATGACTGGTATCCCTTGCCTCTTCTCTTTTCGTCTTCCCGCTTACATTGATTTACGTTGTGGGCAGATTTAAAGTAATCAGGTTGATTTTAATCACTATTCTTGAGAGGCCAAGGAAAGTGGCGTAGTCATGATTTTATACATTCCTATAAACGTCTAAACCAGAATTCAAGATTTTATCACTCCATTTTTCACGAAACCTTTTCAAACATCGAGGGAAAAGCGTGTGACTACTTCCGAGAGGATAAAATAAATATGGTAGATATAATCCTCCAACAAAAGCAGAAAAAGTCTGGGTCGTTGAAAAGCGCCGAGATACCGTATTCGGGCGATAGATATCACGTCCCGTGGAGGAGGGAATCGGTTGGAAAATCCACTTTTCCCGTAAATCAGGTGCAAAAGAAGAGGTGAAACTGGCAAACTAAGTGATGCAAAATACTGCCATATCGATAAGTTACGGTGCGCTCACATTGAAATTCAAACTCCCTTCCGAAAGGTGGTCCGCATTCATAAACACTTATTCAAATTGTATTTCTCTCAAAATAAATTGATCAATCTTTTCTATATAATATTTAAATATTAAAATTGTTTTCACATGACTTTTCGTATTTAGAATTTATATAAATATATTTTTGTGTTTATTTTTGAATTTAATTACAAAGTAGAAGTTCTTTTGAAGAAACCATTTTTGAGAAACAGTAGTTTACAATCTGTTAATAAAAAAGGAATTAAGTCATGGCTCAGATGTCAAAGCATGAACAGATTTCTGCTTGAAATAGTTAAGTGGAAGTAAACCGTTGTTATCGCAGTGTTTCTCTTAAAAGCTGGAAACGTTTCCCGGTTTCAATTGCAATGGCCAATCATTTTTATGACAAACTAGAAAGAAAAAGCAGAGCAGAGAATAAAGGAGTAAGCGTCACTTTAAACCATCCCCTTTATTCACCCGCATTTCATTTAAAAAGAAGCAGAATTCACGAAATAGAACTACCTCATTTGCGGGAATGAAATAATCTTGCTGAAAGTTTTCAAAGCTGCTATTAGGCCCACGAGCGATGTTCAAAATTGAAAAAAGTGACCATTTTTCAAAAAAAGTAATCGAAAAGTTACCAACTTTATGGTTATAGTTATATTTTCTTGAAGCAGATCAAATAATATGTCCTTTCATTCAAAAATAAGTTTAAGAAGTGATAAAAAATAATTTAGGCATTTTATTACGTCAAGAATCACAGCGGTTCGGTTCTTCAATTTTTGAGAAAATAGGGGATTTATTTTCTAGGCTCTGAATGTCTTGAAAAATTACTAAGAACTACTAAAAAAATATTACAAATATTTGAAAAAGTGGATGTTCTTTTCTTTTAAAAATACTAAGGGACTAAATAAATTGTTTAAATGCAACATTTTTATAAGAAAACTCAAATTTTGTTAACAAATAAAATTATATCCCACCCTTAGATGTTCAACTTCATTGGCGTTTAACCCTAGATTGCAACACCTCCATGAAATTACAGACTTGCAGGGGGGGGGTCAGCCTGACTCCACGATATTATTTCTCACGTAACTTTTCAACGACCCTATATTCAGATCCGAAAAAAATGTAGTTATTTTGAAGATTGAGTTGCTTCAAAAAACCTATAAATTTTACATTATGTTTGTAGGATTGAATAATGATTCTAATTTTTTTGTATTGAAAAAATTTATTAAAATGTAGAAAAACGTAGAAAAAACTTACAACTTCGATGGGGTTTTTTCGATCCCCAAGCTGCAACCTAGGGTTAACAAGAAGGTGGAAAAAATATAAAAATTTTCTGCTGATAAAATTGAGGCAAGAATTTTGATTTACAAATTATCAATTACGAAATTGACGAATTTTTAAATATTCAACCAATCAAATTTTCGAAATAAGTCAGCTAAAATGCTCCAGAATCTTAAAAAATCCTCAAAAATCTTAGATTCCTGTCTCGAATCTAAAAATACTCCACAAATTCTTGAATTTTCAAAATCTTTTGAACTTTCTAGAATTTTATAACATCTTCTATAGCTTTCGATAACCTTGCAAAATCTTCTAGGATACCTATTTCAAATTTTCAAAAATACTTGTATATTCGTTAAATCTTCTGAAATCCCTCAAAATCCTTTCGAGTGGTTTTTTTGTTGAATTTTTTAGAAACTTCCAGAGGATTCCAGATTCTTCCAAACTCTGCTAAAATCCTCAAGCATTTTCTAGGACCTTCTAAACTCTTGCAGGATTTTTCGAACTCTTACAGAGATATCCTAAATTTTTCAGTCCTATGAAATCTTCTACAATCTTCAAGATTCAAGATTTAAGAAACTTTCGAGAGTCTTTTGTAGATTTTGGAGGATTCTAAAAGATTTGAGAAAATTTAAGGAGTTTTTTTGTAGATTTTGGAGAATTCTAAAAGATTCGAGAAAATTTCAGGAGTCTTTTGCAGATTCTAAAGGATTCTAAAAGATTCGAGAAAATTTTGGCCCCTTCGAGAAGATTCTAGAAAGCTACAGAAGAGTGAAGAATATTCTAGAAGATTCTGAAACAAAATCTTCAAAATATTTTGAAAAATTTAAATAGATATTAAAACAAATTTGAAAGATTAGGAAGATTCTGAACAGTCTAGAAAATTATGGATCAGTCTAAAATTCAAAAGAATTCTAATATATTCGAAAAAATTTGTGAAAATGATTATGGAATTCTGCCATAAAATTCTAAAATCTTCTAAGTCTCTACCAGATTTTTTCTAGATTTTTAAAAAGTCTATACAATTTTAAAAAGATTCTAAACACGGTCTAGAAGAACTCTTCAAGATTATAGGAGTCTTTTATAGATTTTAGAAGGTTCTAAATGATTCTGCAGAGTTCTGAAAATTCTGTTCAGGATATTCTCGAGGATTTTAGAAGATTCTGGAACACCCTAGCACATTTGTAGAATATTAAAGAATTTAAGGATATTCTTTAAGATTTTATAAGACTTTTATAGGAGAACCATAAAACTGTAAAAGATTATGGAAGAATTCCGAAGAATCTAGAAGATTTCTGGAACACTCTCGAATATTTTGGAGAATTTTTAAAGATCTAAGATAAATTTGGAAGATTCTAAAAGATTTGAGAAACTTTCGGGAGTCTTTAGTAGATTTAGGAGGATTTTAAAAGATTCGAGAAAATTTCGGGGGTCTTTTGTAGATTTTGGAGGATTCTAAAAGGTTCGAGAAAATTTCGGGAGTCTTTTGTAGATTTTAGAGGATTCTAAAAGGTTCGAGAAAATTTCGGGTGTCTTTTGTAGATTTTGGAGTATTCTAAAAGATGCGAGAAAATTTCAGGAGTCTTTTGTAGATTTTGGAGGATTCTAAAACATTCGAGAATATTTTGGATCTCTCTAGAAGACTCTAGAAAGTTATGGAAGAGTAAAGAATATTTTAGAAGATTCTGAAGCAAAATCTTTATAATATTATGAAAAACTTAAATAGATATTGAAACAAATTTGGAAGATTAAGAAGATTCTGAACAGTCTAGAAAATTATGGATCAGTCTGAAATTTAAGAGAATTCTAACATATTAAAAAAATGGTTGAAAATTATTAGGGAAGAGTTGAGAAGAATTTGAAGGCTCTTGAAAGAGTCTGGAGGATTCTGGAAGACTATATGATAGTATAAAACTTTCAGAAAAATTTTAACAGATTTTAAATATGTTTGGTAAATTTTTGAGGATTTTAGTAGATTTTGGGAGTCTTTTGCAGATTCTGGAGGATTCTAAATGATTTTGGAAAAACATAGAAAATTTTAGTCGGTTAGTGGAGAGTTTAGAAGATTTGAAAATTTGGAAATTCTGGAAAATTTCAGAAAACGTCACCAATCCCTCAAGGAAAAAAATGTTTGATTTTTATTTCAACTAAAAAAAAAATACGGCGACATAATATCCTGGACTGTGGATTTAAAAAGGATCGAAGAAAATATACAGAATTATCTTTTACTTTGTAAGTAAAGAATTTTGCAGGAGGAAAGAGATGGTAAAGATCAAAAGGTTGGAACTTTTAAGGACTCTTGCAATCTGTATGCAAAGTTTCTCTCATCTGAATAAATAAACAGACATAAACGATGAAAAGTATAAATTTAAAAGCTCTAATTAAGACGATTCTGTATATATTTGCCAATATAAGAGGCACTCGTTTCGATTGAGGGAAGAAAAATGGAGGCTATGAATTGAAGAAGAAACACAAAATAAAAGATACAAAAAAAAATGGGGAAGCTTGGCATGGGCGGGAACTGAATAGTATTTAAAGGGTTGGAGGGTAGGTGACATCCCATGGGCAAAGCTTTTAATTTATAAATTGACCACGCCTGTTAGTTCGAAAGTTTTCCGCCAACCTCGTTCCAGTCAAGTGAAAAAAAGGGAAAAAGCAGAAAACCGGAATCTGCAATCGTGATACTTTTATAAAAGAAAATATGAAACCAATTCTGAAATTTTACGAACGATCTTTACACAAACTGTTTCAAATAAAATCATCAATTCGTGATCTAATTTAATATCAAAATATTGTAAAAATTTTATGAACATTGTGGATTTCAGTGCTTAAAAAAAGTTATCCAAGTTTATTTTTCTCTCAACCAGTTTTATAGTCTGTGAGGAAATTTACTTTTTACAAAGGGGAATACAAAAGGTACAGAAGAAAAAGTTTGGAAATTTGGTTGAAATTCGGTTGAAATACTTGACAGTGAAAGCACGTGCTCTCGCGGATCGAAAATTGAAAATGTCGACGAAATGACCGAAATGGAGCATGAAATCATAAAACCACTCGGTGGAGCTCGTAGAATAGAGAGCTGGGTGGCGAAGCAGGGTGGTTTCTGCTTCCAATGGAGGAAAATCGCAGCAGAGGCCGAATATCATCGACTTCAATAAGAGGAGTGAGGAGATATAGTGAAGTTGTGGTGGTTTCTGAAAGGCCAAGGGGGGGGGGGAGATCACCCTTCTGAGTTGCACTCCCCTTCACTATTCTTTACTGCCATTCTCCTCACTTCGTTCCTAACCACTATAGATCAAACATCTATTGTTAACGGTGGCATTAAGCTTAAACGACCTTGAAAAGCTCAGATTTGTTTGACTCCTCCTGACTTCTTGCGACACAGGCACAGTAAAGTCACTATCAATGTTTTGTATTGTTAAAAGACCTGGGCTTTCAACAAAAATGAATACAGACAATTTTAGAGGGAGAAAATCGTAAAGATTATGGGGGATGAGTCAAATAGAAAGCAATAAAAGTTGTGAGTAGCTAAATACAAAAGCTTTTAATTATTTGACATTTTTATGATTCTGAAAATTTATAACTCTCCAACTTTGACTTATCAGAAGGAAATAAAAGTTCAGACTTCTGAAGAAATTCTCTGGTATTTCAACAACTTCTCGAACTTTTAAAATCATTTTCTGACACTTCCATGGTTTTGCCCTGACATTTCTATGATATTGCTGTACTTTCTGGATTTCTATATTTTCTTTAGAATTTTATAAAGCCTTTTTTGGCTGATTTTGTGATAACGTAGAGGTAGATAAACTAATTCCAGGACTTCAATCAGATCTTCAATGGAAAATAGAAATGATAGAAAACAGATGAGAAAAATAATGTAAGAAAATTTTTTTTCCTTTCCAAAATTTCTTTTTTGTAATTTATAATTTTTATAATTAATGATATCAATGCATTTTTTCGAAATTCAAATGTCGTTAAACTTTATAAAGCACGAAATAAAAAACATTATGTATACAAAAGTCGAATACGCTTTCAATTGATTAAAAAAATCTAAAATAAAATCCCTTTTGAAATATTATTAAAATAATTTTAAAATTAAAAATAAAGTTTATAAAACCAAAATTAATATAATATATGTGATATATGATTATTGACCTCTTGAGTAGAATAATTTAATATATTGTAACTGCATGAATAAATTAGACAGATAACAAAAATGTATTTTAAAAAAGATTTGTTTGAAATTTATGAAGGGAAAATATATTTAGAAAATAAATATATGTACATATTTCCAATAATATAATATAAATAATAAAATTGTGCACTTAATCTTTAAATAATAGTATAAAATATAAATAAATAAATCCGAAGATAATTTGAAATAAGCAGTTGAATATATCAAAGTGAATATTTTATGTAAATAAATAAACAATGTTGTAAGTGAAAAGTCAAATAAATTATTTTAAAAGTTTTTTTCAGAATTTATAAATATGGAAATTATATTAAAACAATATAAATATATGCATTAATCATTTAATTAAGTTACTGATAATAAATAACAACAGCAGTGCTATAATATTTTCTACAATACTAATAATCAATCAAATTAAATTAAACAAATCACATTTCAAGTATATTATGCTTAGATAATCCAATATCATATTCGAGAATCGCATTTGTATTTAAACGAATCACATTACAAAAGTTATATTTGTTGTCGTAATAAATTCCCAGATGGAAAAATTATGCATAATCTATGCATAATGAACTATGGTTAGTCATTATGCAAAAAAATTATGCATGAATTATCCATAAAATAATGCAAAGAAATGACAACTAGTTTTCAACTGTTTCCAACATTTTGATACCTTCAGATTTATTGAATATGCATAATTTATGCATAATTTTTGGCATAGTGACTACCCATAGTACATTATGCATAGATTATGCACAATTTTTCCACCTGGGTTCTTAAGCAGTAGTTATTCGTAATAACAACAGTAGTGCTATACTATTTTAAGGATATATGATACATATAATGACGTCACGAATTACTGGCCGATTTTTTATTTCATTCAGAGGTAGAATGAAGAGGGAGAATGAATCTCTCATATTTTATTATGAAAGAAATGCAAATATAATGCTGAAATTTGAGAAAATAATTAGAAATATATCAAGAAATCGATGTCTGGTGCGTTTCAACTTTTACTTTCAAAAAAAATTATTTTTGAATTTTTTTTCGAAATAAAAACTAAAACGCATCAGAAATCGATGCCTAAATATATTCTTTATTATTCCCCAAAATTTTAGCATTACATTTGCACTTCTTTCTTAAGAATCCCGCTGAATGTAAATAAAAAATCGGTCGGTAATTCGTGACATCAAAATACACAAAATACAAATAATCAATCGAATTGATTGCACAAATTACATTTACTGTTATGCTTAGATAGTTTAATTATCACACTCGAGAATCAGTTATATATATATATGAAGGGCGACACTGCATACGAGCGTAAGTACCAAATTTCCGAAAATCGTTTTATTGGCACTACTTGTTTTCTCCTAACTCATATCTCTGGAGAAGATTTTGGTCCAGTTCGATTTGGAAGTGGGTCAGGGGAAGAAAAGCAGTGAATAAAGGCTTAATTGACATGAGCCACTTAGTGAATTTTGGGCTTTTAAGCCCAAAATGTCATTTCTGAGAGTTGCGGCGTTACAAAAAAAGCATTAGTTGTACGAAAAAAGTATTTATACATAATTCCTTACAAGCTGAAACAGCTGCAAGAAATCATGTTTTTCTCAATGTCATCCTCGAAATCGATATTTGATCATTTTTTTCTCCGGAGTCGTTGCTTCTTTCTGCCTGTCCTTTTCGCGATTCAATAGAGATAAATAATAACTCGAAACATGTTTTAGTTTTTTTTTTAAATTCAAAAATAAAACAGTTATGCAGCTTTTTCTGTGTAAGGACCGGCGTTTTCGGGGATGCGTCATTCTTTGACAAGGATTTCTTCGGAGATGGTTACTTTTTTTCACGATTCAATAGTAAGTTATATTCAATAATAAGTAATAGCTCGAGACTCGTTTTTAGTTTTATTTTTAAATACAAAAATAAAACAGTTATGCAACTCTTACAGAGTCAAAATCGACGTTTTTTGGGACGCGTTGTTCCTTTGACACGGGTTTTCTCGGAGATGTTTGCTTTTTTCAAAGTGCTCCTTTCACGATTCAGTAGAGTTAAGTAATAAGCTCGAAAGTAATTTCTTGTCTTTTTTTTTAAAATGAAAAGCGTTAAAGTTAGGCAGTTTTTTGTGCCTATATAT